>JAAAKG020087481.1:0-16493 GCA_010014905.2 Druon quercuslanigerum | reverse complement strand
AATAAGACGCGAACTTCCAATGTAAATATAATATAATAATAATATAATATATATATATAATATATATATATAATATAATATAAATATAATATTTACAATAAACCTTTCATTTTGAGATCACTTTTCTTTTTTTCTAAATTAGTTTCCCTCTCCTATTTACTCTATTGATTCAGTCTCAGCCTAAAACTCTTCGGTTCCTGAATCTAGAGTATAACTAACTGAAGCATCCCCACCCTCGTAGTAATCACTAGAGCGCGGACTCCCAGGAAAAAATCTACCCCATGTATGAAACCCACCCCTTAGAAAATCGAGGCCCTGTGCGAACCCCTCACACACCGCCTTCAAAATTTCAACCAGGAATGGAACCCTGAAAATATTTGTCCAGCGTACGGGTTTCACCCAACAACTCCGCCTTCAAGAATTCAAACTGATATAAACATGACCACCCCCTCAGATCAATCAATCATCATGGAAAATCAAGGCCCTGTGGGAATCCCTCAAACATCCCCGTCGATCTTTCCACCAGGAATTAAACCTTGGAAATATTTTTCCAGAGCACGGGCTTCCTCGCAACAACTCCCCCTTTAAGAATTCAAACTGCTGTAAACATGTCCACCCCCTCAGAACAACCAACCCCCTATGGGAATTCTAACCTTTGGTCCCAGAAAAGGACTTGCGGGCAAACATACTCCTTGGAAAACCCACCATTTGGACAAAAACCAATGCTCTGTAGAAATTCCATCCCTTATATATCTACACAACCCCGTCAATCTCTGAACTAGGAGTTCAACCAACACGAGCACCTTCACCCTGGACATATTTTCCAAAGCAGGCAATTCTCCCTGAGCAGCCTCCCCTATTTAACCCTGTTATAAAGTTATAAACAGTTCCAGGGACGCGTGTATCCATTAATTAAGGCAGCATCAGGCCGAGTACCTATAGAAAAAATACCGAAAATAGCTCCTAAAGAATCCGTGCAAAAATATGAAGTCGGAGACCAAGTATCGAAAGCACCAACTCTCGGATGCACAAAAAGGTTTTAATGCCGGCCTAGCCCACTACGCTAGGCTATTCTAGAATGGATTATAGGACAGGTCTATGAAGTAGATCTGATATCACCCAGATCTACCCTGTCCAGCCCCGCAAAAATAATCACGTTTTCACGCGAAAGTGTGATCACACTGTTGCTCCAACAGATTCGGATCCCCCTTTAGACAGTAGCCCTGTAACTGCTCGGGAACACACTCTCTGCTACCACAATGCGCGACATCCAATTCTACCCACGCACTCAGAAAAAATCAAAGCGCACAATGGATACCTCTGATTTCCAGGTCTCAACAAACTCTAGGCCCCCAATAGATACCCCTAATATCCAGATCTCAACAAACTCTAGGCCCGCAATGGATACCCCTAATATCCAAATCTCAACAAACCCTAGACCCCCAATGGATACCCCAGATATCCAGGTCGACAAAAACGAGGACTCTCTTCCTCAAAATTCCCCACTGCCATGTGAGGTACCCCGATTGCAGACCGGACCCACGACTCTGTTAATCACTCGAGTCTACCGAAGACACGGAGGATACACTTTTTGATTGATAAACTTATACCATTAAAATTACTAAGAATTAATTTTATGAGCTGGTCAAATGCCAATTTAAATATCAGATCCAGAGACAGCAATTTCAAAAATAGAAAAATGTCTAAAAATTTTGGTATAAGAATTCTGGCACAAAATTTTGCTCCTAGATGTATTTCTGATACACTAATATCCTAAACGAGTCTCTAATTTATTTTAGTGGTTGAAAAAAACCAAATTTTGAGATGACGTCAAATGAAAATATTTTCTAAAACAAAAAAACTCCCTACAAACATTGCTTCGACATACCAGTAAGATACACACCTATACCATTAAAATGACTGAGAATTAATTTTATAGGCTGGTCAAATGCCAATTTGGAAATCAGATCCAGAGATAGCAATTTCAAAAACAGAAAAATGTCTAAAAATTTTGGAATAAGAATTCTGAGATAACATTTTTCTTTTAGATGTATTTCTGATGCACTTTTATCCTAAACGAGTCTCTAATTTATTTTATTGGTTGATCAAACCAAATTTTCAGATGACGTCCAGAGAAAATATTTTCTAAAATAAAAAAACTCTCCAAAAACTTTATTATTTCAAATTGAAGCAAGTTATATTACTTCGAGATACCGTTTTGATTCACTTATCCATCAAAATGACTGAGAATTAATTCTATGGGCTGGTCAAATGCCAATTTGAAATCAGATCCCGAGATAGCAGTTTCAAAAATAGAAAAATTTCTTAGAATTCTGGGATAAAATTTCGCTTCTAGATGTATTTCTAACACACTCCTATACTAAATAAGTCTCTAATTTATTTTAGTGGTTGATAAAACAAAATTTTGAGATGACGTCCAGAGAAAATATTTTCTATAACGAAAAAACTCCCTACAAACCTTATTAATTCAAAGTCGGGCAAGCTACATTGCTTCGAGATACCTTTGCATTACACATATACCATTAAAATGACTGAGAATTAATTTTATGAGCTGGTCAAATGCCAATTTAAATATCAGATCCAGAGACAGCAATTTCAAAAATAGAAAAATGTCTAAAAATTTTGGTATAAGAATTCTGGCACAAAATTTTGCTCCTAGATGTATTTCTGATACACTACTATCCTAAACGAGTCTCTAATTTATTTTAGTGGTTGATCAAACCAAATTTTGAGATGACGTCCAGAGAAAATATTTTCTAAAATAAAAAAACTCCCCAAAAACTTTATTATTTCAAATTGAAGCAAGTTATATTACTTCGAGATACCTTTTTGATTCACTTATCCATCAAAATGACTGAGAATTAATTCTATGGGCTGGTCAAATACCAATTTGGAAAACAGATCCAGAGATAGCAATTTCAAAAATAGAAAAATTTCTAACAATGTTGGAATAAGAATTCTGGGATAAAATTCCGCTTCTAGATGTATTTCTGACGCACTCCTATCCTAAACGAGTCTCTAATTTATTTTAGTAGTTGATAAAACCAAATTTTGAGTTGACGTCCTAAGAAAATATTTTCTAAAACAAAAAAACTCCCTACAAACTTTATTAATTAAAATGCGGGCAAGTTACGTTTCTTCTACATACCTTTTCATACACTTATACCATTAAAATGACTGAGAATTCACGTCAGATTAAAATAACTCATCCAAAAATGTTCGGAGGAATGAAAAGTTTCTTTCCATGGAAAAAGCGCGGACGCTACGCAAGGAGAACTAAAAACTCCATCTTTTGAGATGAAAGCGGCAAGAACGACTAGCGAATGTTAATCTAAGCGCAACGAATTTAGTTAGCACAAATAACGAGCAACGACAATTACGGATTCCTGGCAAAGCATATCGTTTAACGCTAGATGTCAGGAAATAAATTAATGAGTTATTAAGAAATGTAGTATAATTTGATGGAAGTCAGGATGTAGAGGCTTCAAAAGAATGATGTTCGGGAAGCAACGGACGACATTAACGCAGAATTCAGCGAATTTAAACGCAGTAAAGAAGAACAGGAACGCGTAAAGAAATTTATTAGCTGCCTTAGAACTGAAATAAAATATATGGTCGCGAATTCCCAAACAGTTCGTTTAAATGACGCATACTAAACCACTTTGCAGGAAGAGAAAGACTACTTAGGCGAAGAACACGAACGAAGTCGGATATCAGCACAATTTATGGCAAAAAGAAATCCGGTCAAAAATTCGCGATTCATTCAGAGAAACCCAGGTTCCCCTCCAAGAATAAATGAAAAATTAACATCCGTAGAAATCGAGAACCTTTCGAAGGAAATTTGCAAATATTTTAGGAAATCAGGAAATTCAGAAGAAAACTGCTTCACGAAACAAAATAGAGGGCGTCGCGAAAATTTTCAACAAAGCGCAACAAACAGCAAGGATCCCCCAAAGCGAGCGTACTCTATGAAGGAAATAAATCCGGATGAGGAAATGAAGGAAGAAAAGGATGCATATCAAATAGAATCTTTCTACGAGGACGACGAACATCAGCACACCCCTTCACACGAATTAAATTTCGAGGATATAGATGTGGACGAGGACTTTTGGTATATTACGGCAGTCCAGAATCATTTATAAACACAGGCTTCCTAATTAAAAATAAATGTAAACCGGAGAGAATAACGGACGAAGATAAGAAAAGTTCTGAGATAATTAACGGGAAACATAAAATGCTCGGAATTTGTACCTTTTCATCAGAACAACATCAGCGAAAAAGGCATTCTACCTGGAATATATAGTAGCCCCGGGACAGGGCGTGTACTAATTATAAATGCAAATGATGAGAACAGAAATATCCAGATAAGAAAAAAAGATTTAAAAATAGAAAAATTCTGAATTTGACTACTTAAATCGAAACATGTAACAGATAAAATAAAGAAGGAAATTCAAAAACAACCCAATACCTTTAGTTACGGACGTAAAACTCCAAATTAAAATAAATAGTGATAAACCTGTGAATGTACCCATATATGAACACCCGATTTTATTACAACCAGATATTGAGCGACAAATCAAAGAAGACAAAGATAAAGGTTTGATACGTTTCTCATATTCACCCTATCAGACAAACGTGCGGATGGTAAAAAAGATGGATAGCGGCGAAAAGCAGAAATGGCGACTGGTAATGGATTTTCGCAAATAGAATGAAGAAATATTGTGTATGTTAGGTTCTGCGAAATATATATCATGTTTTGATATGAGTAACGGTGTTTATCAGATAGCAATAGCAGAGAAAGATATTGAAAAAACCGTATTCTCAACGCTTCTGCAACCTTTCAAAGGATTGTAAATTTCAAGCTCCAAGGTTTAATTTAGAACATATGTTTAATCTATTTAGATGATTTTATCGTCACGGGTAAAACAGAAAAGCGACATTTGCAAAATCTCGGAACTGTATTTAAAAGGCTTCCAGAAACAAAATTGATTCTTCAACCCGATAAATGCAAATATTTGGAAAAAGAATTAGAATATCTAGGACATTCTGTCGGTCCGGAAGGAGTTTGCTCACTGAAAAATAATGTAGAAAAATTTTTTCACTCCTCACATCCAAAAAATTCCAAAGACATAGAAAGGTTTATGGGATTAGCCTCGTATTATTGCAAATTTATTAAAAACACTTTATTATTTACTTAACTATTGAATGGACAGATAAATGTGAAGAATCATTCAATAAAATAAAGAAACTCTTGACTTTACATACTGTGTATTATATTAACTCCTTCACATAAATCCAACTCCTGAAAAAATTATAACGGACAACGAACCCACTTTTAAGAGTAAAAAATTAGGGGAACTTTTTAATCAACTAGGCATTCAATAAATAAAAATTTGAGCCTATCATCCGAAAAGCAATGGGATCGCCGAAAGAGTGATTCGAACAATCAAGGATTTGGCGAACACAGTAAATAGTCAAGATACCAGTGATGAGACTACTAAAGGGAGTAAAGATATATAATCATAGCCCTCATACTACAACCTACACGCCGGAAGAACTTTTATTCACATCAACTAAACACAAGGAAAAGAATCAAGAGGAAATCAACGAACAGCGAAAGGAGAGAAACACAGCGCAGTGTAGAAGACGCTGAACGTATCAACGAACTCATCGTTTATATCAAACCAGTTTGATACAAACTAAAATTTTGAAACTAGAAAAAATAAAACACCAACAGAAAACTGACCTGACAAAGCTCGAGCAATGAATACGTTAGTGTTTAACAATAAAATTTTAAATTCATTGTTCTCAATGGAACTACTTGTTGAAGGGACATCAGAAATTGTAAAAAATGTAGAAACAGCAATATCCGAAGCTAAAAACGGGGTTCTCATGCCAGAAATCGTTTTACCCTCTAATTTTATGCAATCTTTACAGAAAATTAAAAATAATGTAGCAAAAGATATACTGTATGCCCTAAATAAAAACAATTACTTTCTATACATACGGATCAGTACCTTAGACATAGCATTAGTCAACAATAAACTTATATACAAGGTACATACGCCTATGCTAGACCTAGCTGATTACATGGTAGTCGGTACATCACAGTACCTTGTTATAGTTCATTCAACTACTACATTTATGACGGTGTCCAAAACAAACCAATTGCTTTATCACAGGATAGGATTTCTTACACTGATATTGATAAAAGCAAATGTCAACATGCGGGAGATATGAAATATTGCAGGGCAACCGAACCTCTGAAACGATTACATTTAGACGGCACCTGTCTAGGTTGGGTCATCAATCATAAAGGAAAACCCTGTGAAAGGAAATATTTCACAATTAACACCAACTTCATATATAGTTTCGCGAATGGATATCAGTGGTATCTCTTACCTCTGAACTATATGAAACTCACTATCCGATGCCCACAAGAAGGAGAAATCATCAGAACCATATCAAGATCTTCAATCTTAACCCTGTAATATCACTGCAAGGCAGTCTCTAAATATGAGGCTTTTATAGCAGCCACCCATTACTCTAAAGACAGCCCTGTAATTCAACAAGAAACCAAACTGAATTTTTCAGTAATAAAATTGAAAATCCTCTCCAATGAGATCCCTTTACCTGTATTAACCTCCAACAACTGAGAGTTTCAGCTCACAACTTGGATATAGCCCAATTCGATTATGAATCTTTTCTGGCAACCAGACGCAATCATTCCTGGTGGACCCTCGGCACTGCTTGGTTGGAACGCCTAGGATTTACTATCCTAGTTTAGGACAGCTAGCATGGATGATACTCTTCACCACACTGTGCAGGAAAATAATATACCGAATCAAAGGACCCTCCACAATATTCCATGCACCCAGTGCAGCGACTGCAGCCCGAGTAACATACCACACGACCTCAACCCCAATATTTAAGAGTAACGAGGACGTTTTTTAATCTTGGAGAGTAGAGTTGAGAAAGGGATCAAGACGACTCATCATAATGACCCATCATTTTTTGGTTATAAAAGCCGACTGGTCTCTTGGCTCGGCAGCACTCTTATACTGTATCTTGAATCGTATACACTGACGAAATAAATACTAAGATTTATCCAAAAGTCTCCAATACCTCTTTCATCCCTTCCTGGATGAAATGAGATGCTTATTAAAAACTAAACATCGTGATTTTTTAGATCATAAATTTTACAAAAATTAAATGACTTTTTTAAAAATAATTATTAATTATAATAATTTAAAAGTTATTAATAGTTAGTTTTAATTGCTACTTATTAAAATTGTATTACAAATTATTTCTTAAATATTTAAATAAAATATTTAACTATTACTATTACATTGGGAATTGTGTAATCACTCGTATCCACAATCATCCTATGAAAGCTTTAATTTATTCCCCCTTCCCAAGCGGTCAAAAAATATCCACATCTCCTGGAAGAAACTCAAGCCCCCAAGACAAGGCCACCTTTCTTTTCCTCGACACGCGAGGGCTCGAGCTATCCTTACTTGCGTTCCTCGACTTTTTCCTTGCCATTCCTTGTCTCGAACGGCAACACTTCGAGGTGTGTCTATTAAATAACCGAACTTTTTCTGCTGCCAATGTGTTGTACTCATGCAACGAAATGTTTGAGTCTGATTTTGTCACGTGACACTTCCCTCACTCTGAGCTCACTGGACAAGCCAGCAAGTCGCTTACTTTGCTGAAGCAGTCGTATAAATCAGTCTACGCACCAGTGACGCGCCGGAAAAATGTTCATTGTTCCGAAGGGGCAACTGGTGAATCTCAAGTTTCTTCTTAAACCGAAGCTTATGCAATGTTGAAAGAAGTGTACGGGGACGAATTCTTATGCCGCATACAAGTTTTTGAGTGGTTCAAACGGTTCAAAGAGGGACGTGAAACGACCGAAGATGATCCTCGCCCGGACGGCCCACAACGTCCAAAACTGATCAAAACATTTAAAAAATCGGAGCAATCATCCGCAAAGATCATCACCTAAGCACTTAATCAGTTGCCAAAATCACAGGAATCGACAAGGAATGTGTCCGCCAGATTTTACATGATGAAAGTTGCATTCAACGTGCGGAAAGTTTGCGCAAAAAGCGTGCCGAAACTCCTCACTCACGAGCAAAACGAACCACGAATGAACATTTGCGCTGACATTTTAAACAACTTCGACATCGATCCAGGCTTCTTGGAGACAGTGATCAATTGTCACGAATCGTGGTTTTTTACCTAAGATCCCAAAACAAAACGCCAATCCATACATTGGAAGAGCCCGAACTCTCCAAAGACGAAAAAAGCCAAGATGAGCAAATCCAAATTCAAAGCAATGATGATTGTCCTTTTTGATATTCGAGGCATTGTTTACGTTCACTGGGTCCCTGAGGGTTATACCATTAATCAGCATTATTACATCGAGGTTCTTACTGTCCTTCGAGAGCGTGTGAGAAAACGAAGACCCAATTTGTGGAAGACCAAATAATGGAAGTTTCACCAAGACAATCCCCAGCCCATTCTGCTTTGTCCGTGAAGGCGTTTTTCGCAAAATATGGCATCACTGTGTTGGACCATCCACCCTACTCACCCGACCTTGCCCCCTGTGACTTTTTTTTATTTCATGAAGTCAAGTCGGCGCTGAAGGGGACAAGATTTGAAAGTGTGGAAGCAATGTAGAGATTGCCAAGGGGAGTACATTGAAGTGGAAAAAAATTCTACTGTAGTTGGTGACAAATAAAAAAAGTTATAACAGCAGTTCGGTTATTTAATAGCCACACCTCGTATGTGGCACGTTCATTTTTCATTACCTGCATGGATTTATTTATATTGGAGTATATTTTGTGTTGTAATGTGCCACTTTTTATATTCATTTAATAGTGACGCATACTTAAAGAGTAGCATACAATTTTGAACACATTGCCAGATACTTTAACTGGTAATAGAAAAATCGCTTTGATTTTTTCTAATAAATGTAGATGATGTTTTCAAAATTATAAATATATATACTGTTGCAGGTGATGTTTAAGAAGTTTAACCTGTGAACTGGATTTTCATGGTTAAATTAAACTGCAGGTCGCAGTTGAATTTGTGATCGGATAAACAAGTAGGTACATCAGAAATCAATGATAGTTAATGCCTAGATAAAAACAAAATGAAAATAAATTGTTTGAGGGACATTTTATTGCCATAGAAAGACGTTATAAACTAATAGACATCTATCAAATTTTTCGACATAAAATATTTTGCCGGCATGAAAAATAATTTGCAAATACTTAAGACAATGTTATTTAAAGTACAAAAAAATTTTAACATGTACTATCATGCTTTTTATCAACAAATTACACAAATAATTGTTTTATAGTCGTATCTTTTTACGGATGAAATCAATTTTTTCCCAACGTTGCTGGGAATGACTTGATAATTTTTTCAGCCCGAAAGTTTTATTATTAGTCAAAACTTTTATTTTATTATAACAAATTGTATAAAAAATTGTTTCATTCGTATATTCTTACAGAAAAATTTTTTTTTTACATATTCTGCGAATGGCTTTAAAATGTTACCTGCCTATTCCATAAAATAGGTTCATACTAAATCAACAACATAAGTTTTTATTAACACGTTTTATAAACAATTGCGTGATAGTCATGTATCAAAAATTATTTTTGTAATACAACTTGCTGCAACTGATTTTATGCTGAAAAATATGTCAATAATTCGATTTGTTATCATTTAATAAATCACATATAGACAGTTGTTTATATAATTGCTTGCGAACAATTAAAATTATTATTCTGAGTAAACATTTTCGCTGGAATGAGATCATAAAGTAGGGTGTCAAGCGACCCTAAAAGCCAGGAATTTTCCTTGAATTTTTTTTAATCCTTGAGAACCTGGAGTTCTCCTTGAAATTTTCATGAAAACATTGAATTTGATTTTTCCCCCTTTTAAAACAGATTTTTATATTAAAATTGAAGGGAAATTTAAGTCTTGCAGTCTATTATGAAAAATCATCTTGTTGAAAACATAACCTTGCTACTAAAAAGTTTTTTATTGATCCAGAAATAATTCACCTTTTTTCTATCACATTCAAAGCTCTTTTTGTAGACTTTAATTATTATTTTATAGATTGAAAGAAAGAGAGTTTATTATTATATAGTTAAGGTTAAAGTTATTAAATAGTTAAAGTATTAATTTTTCTGTGATATTCAACTTACAAGTTTTAAAAATGATTACTTGCAAATTTGGATGCTAGTTTATTTTTAGAATTAGAATGAAACCATAGTCATACAAAGGATATTTCGAGATATTTTCAGATCTAAAAAATTTGTCTAAATATTTCTACAGATTGAAAAAGATATCAAAATATTAGAAAATTTTTTAAATATTTAAAAGTATTTTGAACATTTCACAAAAACTACACACGGGTCTTCGCCATTTTTGAAAAGGGTACAGTAAATTAGATTTTAAAACATTTCAAAGATTTAAAACAATTTCAAATTTTTTTAGAAGATTTCAACAGATTTCACAAATATTTCAAACATTTGAATGATTATAAATTAACACAAAAGATTTTAGAAGGATTTTGCAAATATTTTTTTTTCCCCAAATATTTCAAAGAATTCATAAGAATTTCGGAAGATTCCAACACAATTTCTGTACACCAGATTTCAAAGATCTTAAACGATTTCACATTTTTTTGTAGAATTTCAAATGATTCCTCAAAGATTTCTAATATTCCAGTGATTTCTAACAAATAAAAAAGATTTCACAAAGAATTCAAAGAATTCATGATGATTTCAAAGATTTAAAATTTTTGTTACAGAGGTGGAGGGACGCTTGGATCACGAGTGAGTCACAGTTTGGCATCGGTCCGTACTTTTTTCTTTAGTTGACGGTTATATTTGATCTAGAAACGCGCTTTGTTCTGGATATGTTTTCCAAGTGTCTTCTGAACGCAAGTATATAATAATTTTTGCGGGGGAAATTTTTTTTGTGTTAGTAACTGAGTGTGTGTGTGTGATGATTACACGAGAGTTCCACTAGATGGAGCGATGGGTCCAGCGACAGATGAGACCCCTGAGGACGTGGATGGTAGCTCAATGGTGAATCTGTGGGACAAAACAAGAGCTAAAAAAATAATAATAGGGGGCGCCGCAGGAAGCGTAAAGAGGGGCAGAGGAAAATAATTAATTATTTCGTTAGAAGTGGGAACGCGAAAGATGATAAGACATAGATCTTTGAAACAAGAAAAAGACTAAGTAGAACTCCTCCAAGGTATTATAGAAGGGCCAGTTTTGCGAAAGAGACAGGGGATGTGTTCAAAAGTGAGAATGACCAGGATAGCATCTCTAATACTAAAGAGGAGTAGGTGCCAGTGAGAAAGGGTCACTATAGGGGAAAAGAGACCTCAGGAGAATCGGAAGAGATCGCAGATACAGGGACCAGTACGGAATGTCTTGTCTGTGTTAAGTGCCAAGAAAAAAGGAGGAAGCTGCTGAATGAGAGTGAAAGCAAACTAAAAAAGTGGTGGGCCAGCAAGTTAAAACAATTGGACAATAAGTTTTCTGGACGCAATGACCTGCAAAGTGCAGCCGGTGGTGGAAACTGATGCACCTGTCGAAGCGTTAACGGACTAGCCACTGGACTTTTCACTGAAAGACTGGAGGTTCTACAGAAGAAAGTAGACAGCTTGGAAACTTCCATGGTGGCCTTGAAGAATGAAATGTCTGCAGGTTTCCAGGAAGTGTCAACCAATCTAGTTGAGTAAGCAAAGTCGTTGGAAAAGGACAGAATTGGCCAGTCTGAAGTTCTGGCTAGAGGGGGGACCGACGATATTGAGAAAGTAGTCGACGAGAGAACTGCATCCAGCATACCCAAACTACAACGTATTGACAAATCCACTCTAAGGGTTATTATGAATGCTCCGGAAAAGTTAAAAAAAGGGGTATGGACCTACGAGAAAAAGATGAGGGAAAAAACAGGAATGATATTGCAGTGAGGGGGCTGGCAGAGCAAACGGGTGTTGAAGCTCTGGATTTCTGTTCTTGGGTAAAGAGGCAAACTAGACTGAGCGTTACCGTGACTTCTGCGACTGGCCTGGCTGAAGGTGGGGTACTGTTGTCTCTGGCGAATAACATGCAGCAAAGATGACATGGTAAAGAGCATATGTGGCATCATTCCTGAACTGCCCCAACTTTAAAAGTCATGTCTTCCGACTGCCTATAAATTGATGGGTATACCACCAATTTATAGACTTTCTCTACCATCCCTACTCGAACAATGGGGGGGGGGGTGAAATTTGCATCCCCCGGGCAAAACGGGAATTTTTAAATGGTCATAACTTCCTTTCCACAAATGCGAATGGAATTTTTTACGAATTACTTCTCAAGGGGTTTTCATGTTCTTTTATTATGTAAAATCTATTGTTTGTAATTTTTTAATTTTTATAAGCAAATTGCCATGTAAAATGTTTTTTTACCATTTTCTACTCTTCGGGGAGTTTTTATTTTTTAAAGTATTGTTAAACGAAAGCTTGACTTTTTTCCAATAAAAAAGTTGTTTGGCATTTTGGGATTGAAAATAGTTATGTACTTATGGGAAGATATTCGAGCGAAACCCTTTCTCGCGCGCTCGGACAGGTTGGCCAGTCCTACCGAGGACTTGGTTGTATAAATGATTCTCCAGCGAAGCTGCACTAAGTCCATCATAATTTATTTAGTTCGCCTTTTTTCGCGCATTATTTGCTTCTCTGAACTTGAGGCTTTTTAACTCTCTTCGGAAACAGATCTTGTTCTGTTGCTAATGAAGTTTTTTCAGTGGCAATTGTCCGTTCTCATTTGGAATAAATGCGTAGTATTTTAGAGTGCCGGGAATTGTAATTGCTTCTGTGAATCTAGTTTATAGTTTTTTGGTCACCTCTATGTGATCTTCTTTCAAGCTGAAAATAATTACTGTTTTCTTTAAATGATTCTTAGCCCATTCAAATAACTCCATCGCAATTAGGATTAAATTCGGTGCTGAGCGCGCGTCACCTGGACCTTTTCCATGTGCAGTTGCCTGGAAATGTATTTCTGCCGAAGATCCCACAATCTTTTTTATGATTTAAAAGATTTATGAAGGCATATTTATTTTTAAAATTCTGCACAGCTCCATCTGTCACATAATATATTTTGTTAACAACGCGGAATTTGTTCTTGAGGTGCTCGTTGATGAGCTTTCCAAATGTGTACACAGCTACATTGTCATGACTTAAACAATCTGACATGATTGACAAGCTCAAATGCTTCTGATCGTTCCTATCTTTCTAATAAATAACTATTGTTAATATAGTTACTTGATTATAATTCCAATAGAAAGATTTTGCAGCATTTTTAATGATAAAAGCATAATTTTCAGCAAAGTCAAGCAAAATTAAGCACTATCCTTCTTTTAGTATAACTTTAAGGTGCTTCAGAAACAAACCTTGTTATTTCGCATTAAATGCATGAGGTTTCAGGTTTTTAAGTTTAATGCAGAGTGCTTCTACGAAAGCATCAGCGTCTGCTATTTCGGTCTTCAAAGTGCTTCTATCAGTTTGCTGCCAAACTTGATATGTCACTGCATTCAACATTAACTTTACTTTTTCATGATAAACGCAGACACAAACATTGTGAGTTCCACTTTCTCCAGCTAAAACACAGTACTTTGGTTTTAGTTTTGCGAATTTCGAAAATCCAATCTTCATATTTTCATGTAGGGATACAAATCCCCATGGGGCATTATTCCTGAACTGCCCCAACTTTAAAAGTCATGACTTCCGATTGCCTATATGATAGTAGTATACCGACCAATGTATAGACTTTTACTACCAACCCTCCTCGAACTACAGAGGGGTGAAATTCGCATCATCCGGGTAAAGCGGTTTTTTTCAAATGGTCATATCTTTCTTTCTACAAATGAGAATTGAATGTTCTATGAGTGTTTTGGTACTGAAAATAGTTATGTAATTATGCGCAGATATCCGAGCGAAACCCTCCCTCGCACACTCGGGCAGGTCGGCCAGTCCAGTCGATTGACCAACCGACGTGGTTTCGTTTAAATTCGATTCATTCAAACATACTTTTCATTGGTACAGAAACTTTCAAAAAATTAATTTCAGCGTTTCTTAATGCATAGAAAATTTTTGCATACAGTTATAAACAAATTACGGAACACAAGTATTTTTTAAGAGAGAGCAGAAATTGGCGCGTAAACATAGGAACCAGTGACCTAACTCACACAACCCCAAGCGTTCCCGCCCTCAGTAGATACTTCCGCTACGTGGTCAGGCCACGCGCATTCCTAGTAGTAAAAACTGAGACGCTCGCTTAAGTCAACTTACCGGTTTTTAATCATCCACAAAAACCCTTGAGTTAGTCGGAAAAAGGTAAACAGTAGAAAAGAGAATAGAAAAAATCAAATGCATTTACGATCAGGTAAAATAAAAGTTATTCCGAAAATGGCTAATCCGGACGAAAATGTAAAAGAAAGTAGGAAAAATAATGAAATTCCGCAAATTATACTGGAAGAGAATAATGCACAAAAAAATGTGAGTAATTTAGAAAACGAAAATATTGATAATCAATGGGTAACAAGAGAAAATGGAAGAGAAGAAATAAATACAAACTTAGAATTCATAACGGTAAGAAATAGAGAATTAGAATGGGGGTGGTAAAGGCAATTCAAGCGACAGGTGCAATCCCCAGCAAAACACAGACTCAAACAATAACAGAAAATACCCCCAACTCAAACAGACAAAACGGTACGCCATATAGACGCAAAATTGGAATGCTGTCTCCAAATACCGAGAATACGTTAGGTAATTGGAGAATAGATACTGAAAATAGTAGCACGTTAGAAAACCATGAATTCGAAACGAGTAGAATAGATACAGAAATAGAAAGCAAAAGAAAAGAACTCGAAAAATTAGAAAGCGAAAAAGAGCGAATAGAATCAAGCCAGTTACAACGCAAAGCAACTCTGAGTAAGGAGAAAGCAAGAATAGGTCGCGAAAGATTGCGAATAGAAATAGAAAGACAAGAAAGAGAAAACGCGAGAATTAATAATAAATTTTCTTTTATAAAAAATAATAATGAATTTCAGAATGAGTAATAAGCCTCGAAATATACAAAATACGGTTCATTTCGACGAAACAGAATTAGATTTTAATAAGCAAACGCAATCGCTAGCAGGTGCAAGAAAAAGAATAACAGTAAATAGAGGCAGCGGTCCAGGGGATATATACTCATTACCGAGACCCATGCAAAGGCAATCAATTATTCGAAAATCAAACGCAATGTCGAATGGATAGGAGTAGAGAGACCGATACGGAAAGAGAATAGATGCATGAAAATAATATGAATGAAATTTCAGCAACTCTTATTCCATTTGGAATGATGCAAACTACTTTTCAAATTATGTCAAATTGGCCCATTAAATTTAAAAATAATGCTGAAAATAGTCTAAATTATTTTTAGATAATTTAATCAGATTTAAAAGAGGCTAATCATCCGGTAATTTTATAACTCAGGAATTTTATTTCGTAAGAATTTTTCAGCTAAACAATTTTATTTTTTTTTTGAATATTTCCAACTCGGTAATATTTTAAACCGTTTCGGAATTTTCTAGTGCGGCAATATTATAAACTATTCGGGAATTTTATTGTTCAAGAATTTTATAATTGAGTAATTTTACTATTCGAGAATTTTCCAACTCAGCAATCATATTATTCGGAAATTTACCAATTCGTTAATATTATAAACGTTTCAGGAATTTTATAATTCAGGAATTTAATTACTCGAAAATTTCTCTAGTCAGAAATTTTTTTTTATTCGGGAATTTTCCAATTCGGTAATATTATAAACTGTTCAGGAATTTGGTTATTCGGGAAATTTGTTATTCGATAATTTTATAATTCAGGAATTTTATTACTTAAGAATTTTTCATCTCGGCATTTTTATATTTTGGAAATTGTCCAATTCGGAAAGGAATCTAAAAACTACTTTTCAAGAATTTCAGAATCCAGTTTTAAACTTTAGTCAACATGTGTGTCCTGTTAAGGGCCGTCTAGGTCATGGTGAATTATTACAAGTCGTAAAAATTGAGCCCTTTACAGTTTTTTTATAAGAAATGTAAACACTCAAATTTCCGTTCGCATCTCTGTCCCCCTTTTGACTATCTCTCTCTATTTCTCTCTCTCTCTCTCTCCCTCCCCCTCACTCTTTCTTTCTCTCGGATTTCCCTCTTTATGTAACAAATATTTCTTCTTGAAAATTTGACAATCTCTAGGAAGGTCTCTTTCCCTTTGAGAGGTTAGTCTAAGTCGGATTTTTGCGCGTTGCACATCAAAAAGAATTCTCTCCGTGTGTTTTCAATTTTAATTATTTAATTTTTAAAGTGTCGGGCTACAGCATGCAACAGGCGAGCGAAAAGATAAGTCTATTTCA
>JAAAKG020087470.1:0-16494 GCA_010014905.2 Druon quercuslanigerum | reverse complement strand
TATATAACTTCCATCTAACACTTTTAAATCGTAAAAATATATTAATAATTGTAATATTATACATTTATGGAAATGAAATACAATTGAAAGCGTTTAATTGAAAATTCATGCTTTTGGTTAAAAAATTAACTACATAATAAAATAGGAAAAACTTGCAGCAAAAAAATTAATTTCTTAAGTTATTTATTTTCTTTAATTGAAAATTAATTTTTCTGACTGTAAATTAAACGAATCCATTTGAAGATTTATATTTTGAGTTAAAAATCCATTTTTTCAGTTCAAAATTTAACTTTGTTAACTGAAAATTTAACTTCAATTTTCGATTGCAAATTTATCATTTTATGTTGACTAATTTTTTTGCTGTTGTTGAAAATGAATTTTTTTAACTAAAAATTAAACCAATCCATTTGTAGAATCATGATTTGATTTGAAAACTCATCTGCTTGGTTAAAAATTTCACTTTTTTTGTTAACAATTTTTTTCTTTTTATTTGAAAAATAATATTTTTAACTGAAAATTTAATCATTACATTTTTTATTGCGAATTTTTCATTTTATTTCACAATTCAACTGCTTAGTTGAAAATTGATATTTTTTAATGAAAATTGAAGTTTTTTTTCAAATTAACTACTTAATAAAATAGAAACACTTTCAGAAACAAAATTAATTTCTAAAGTTAATTATTTGTTTTCTTTGATTGAAAGTTAATTTTTCTGACTGTAAATTGAACCAATTTAATTGAAAATTCATAAATCGAGTTCAAAATTTATTTTTTCAGTTCAAAATTAACTTTTTTTGTTAAAACTTAGTTTTTGGTTGTTAAAAAATATTATTTTCAACTGAAAATATAACTTCTATTTTCATTTGTAAATTTATCATTTTATGTTGATTATTTTTTTTTGCTGTTATTGAAAATGATTTTTTTAACTAAAAATTAAACCAATCCATTTGTAGATTCATCATTTGCGTTGCAAACTCATCTGTCCGGTTAAAAATTTCACTTTTTTTATTGAAAATTTTTTTCTTTTTGAAAATAATATTTTTAACTGAAAATTTAATCATTACATTTTTTATTGCGAATTTTTCATTTTATTTCACAATTCAACTGCTTAGTTGAAAATTGATAGTTTTAAATGAAAATTGAAGTTTTGTTGAGAAATTAACTATTTAATAAAATAGAAACACTTTCATAAAAAATCATTTAAAAAATCATAATTTGAGTTAAAAATTCATTTTTTCAGTTAAAATTTAACTTTTTTTGTTAAAACTTCGTTTTTGGTTGTTGAAAAATATTATTTTTAACTAAAATTTTAATTATTACATTTTTAGTTACAAATTTATAATTTCATTTGACAATTCAACGTTTGGTTCACAATTAATCTTTTTTAAAATTAAAAAAGTTTAGTATTATATTTTTTGTAAAGAACTCAACGTTTTTGTTTAAAATTCGAATTCTTGGGTTGAAAATTGAATTATTTAGTTGAAAATGAATTTTTTGTTGTCATAAGTTCATATTTTCCGGTTAACAATTCCACTATTTTGACGAAAATTCAACTTTTTGGTTTGAAAATTCTTATTGTTGAGTAGATTATTTTAGTTTTATTTTTAATTATTTTAATTTTATTTCTTCTGGTCTTAATTGCAATATATGTAATATGCAATATGCAATATACAAAATATATTAATAATTGTAATAATATACATTAATGGAAATTAAATACAATTTGAGGGAAAAATTCGAGTTCGAGATACGTGATGAGAATGTGTTCGTTAAAGCCGAAGGAGCTTTAACAAAAGAGAATTTAACCAAATAATTCATTTTTTAACTGAAAAAGTTAAATTTTAAACCTAATAGTTGAATTTTCAGTTTAAACAATTAATGTTTAACAACAGAAAAAATACTTTTAACGAAACAGATGAATTCTCAAAGAAAAATGTAGCAGTTGCAATTTAGACTAGAAGATAATAAAATTTCTACTCAACGAGAAGAATTTTCAAACCACAAAGTTGAATTTTCGTCAAAATACTGGAATTGTTATCCGGCAAATATGAACTTAACAAAGAGTTAATTTTCAATTAAATAATTAAATTTTTAAACCAAGAATTCAAATTTTAAACAAAAACATTGAGTTTTTAACAAAAAATATAATACTAAACTTTTTTACCAAAAAGAATTAACTTTAAAACAAACATAGTTGCATTTTCAACCAAAGACGAACTATAAACAAAATATATTAATTTCGTACCAGATAATTCAACTTAATTTTAGAAAAGATTAATTTCGCACCAAAAAGTTCAATTATTGTCTTAAAAAGATTCATTTTTAACCAAGTATTTAAAGTTTTAACAAAATTAGAGCACTTCTAAAAGACAAATATAATAATTATTATTTTAAGCAAAAAATATTTTCATTTTTGACTAAAAACCATGGAATTGGACCCAAAATCCGAATTTTTAACCAAATAATTGATTTTTAAACTAAAAAAGTTAAATTTTAATCCTAATAGTTGACGTTTTAACTAAGAAAGATACATTTTTAAACAAATATTAAAATTACCAACTAAAAACATAAATTTTTCACCAAGAATGGAACAGTTGAATTTTTAGTTAAAAAAATGAATGCTTAACAACAACAACAAAATATTTCAAACCAAAAAGTTGAATTTTCATCAAAATAGTGGAATTTTTAACCAAATAATTAAATTTTCAACCCAAGAATTCGAATTTTAAACAAAAACATTGAGTTTTTGACAAAAAATATAATACTAAATAGTATTAGTTAATTGGATTAGTTGGATTTTTAACCAAAGAAAACAAATATTTAACTCTTGCGTTTAATTTTTTGGCCAATTAGATTAATTTTCTACCATTAAAGACGAATTTTAAACAAAATAATTTAATTTCCTATCAAATAATTCAACTTAATTTTAGAAAAGATTAATTGCGAACCAAACGTTGAATTTTCAAATAAAATTATGAATTTGTAATTAAAAATGGAATAATTAAATTTTCAGTTAAAAATAGTATTTTTCAACAACAAAAAACTAAGTTTTAACAAAAAAAGTTAAATTTTAACTAAAAAATGAATTTTTAACTCAAATTATGAATTTTCAAATGGATTGGTTCAATTTACAGCCAGAAAAATTAATTTTTAATCAAAGAAAAAAAATAATCAGCTTTAGAAATTAATTTTTTTTATGAAAGTGTTTTTGTTTTATCAGGTAGTTAATTTCTTAACAAAAAAGATGAAATTTCAACCAAGTAGATTAATCTTCTCCGATAAAAGACGAATTTTCAGAAAAATGTATCAATTTTCTATCAAACGCTTCAATTTTCATTAAAAATATGAATTTTTAACTAACAAGTTGAATTGTGAAATAAAATAACAAATTCAGAATAAAAAAAAATTTCAGTTAAAAATATTATTTTTACAAAAAAAAAAAAGAAAGCAAAGTTTTAATAAAAACAGTGAAAATTTTGACCCAATAGATGAGTTTTCAACTCAAATAATAAATCTATAAATGGATTGGTTTAATTTTTAGTTAAAAAAATTCATTTTCAACAAAAGCAAAAAAAATAATCAACATAAAATGATAAATTTGCAATCGAAGATGGAAGTTATATTTTCAGTTAAAAATAATATTTTTCAACAACCAAAAACTAAGTTTTAGAAAAAAACTTAAATTTTTAACTGAAAAAATGAATTTTTGACTCAAATTATGAATGTTCAAATGGATTGGTTCAATTTACAGCCAGAAAAATTAATTTTTAATCAAAGAAAAGAAATAATCAGCTTTAGAAATTAATTTTTTTTCTGAAAGTGTTTTTGTTTTATTAGGTAGTTAATTTCTCAACAAAACTTCAATTTTTATTTAAAAATATCAATTTTCAACTAAGCAGTTTAATTGTGAAATAAAATGAAAAATTCGCAATAAAAAATGTTATGATTGAATTTTCAGTTAAAAATATTATTTTTCAACAAAAAAAAAAGAAAACAAAGTTTTATCAAAAACAGTGATATTTTTAAGCAAACAGATGAGTTTTCAACTCGAATGATGAATCTACAAATGGATTGGTTTAATTTTTAGTTAAAAAAATTCATTTTCAACAACAGCAAAAAAATTAATTAACTTAAAATGATAAATTTGCAATCGAAAATGGAAGTTAAATTATCAGTTAAAAATATTATTTTTCAAGAAGGAAACACGAATTTTGGACAACGCAGTTGAATTTTAAACCAGGAATGTTTTAGAAAATTTTGAATTTCAGGATGTGGCAAAAATTCCAATTTTTTCATTTTTAGCTATAAATCTCTATGGCTATGGAGTTTCTTTAAAAAAATATAAGAAATTTATTTAATGTAGCACTAGGGTGGTCCAAATTTATAACTGTGTAAAAATTCGATTTACGATTTTTCGTGATCCCCCCCCCCCCCGAACTTGTTTTTTTCCTAGAAAAAGAAAATCGGTATTTTATTTCTTATTTTTTTCAATTTTAACTCGTGCTCCCGGACTTTAAAATTAACATGTAGCAATTTTTTATCAAATTGATGTTCAAAGGCGGTATTTTTCGGGGAAAATAATGTAAATTTGATGAGTGTCAAGATTATCAATTACTTCTTGTTTAACATATTTTCTAATTATTGAAACGTTTTTTATTTGTTTAAACCATTTTTGCCTCGACATCTTAAAAAGTTATTATTTTCTGGAATTAATTACACAATTAACGAATGTTGAAAGTGATATATTTTTAAAGGACATTTGGTTATTATTTAAACAATATTCATTCGTTTAAACAATCGTTTCCCCTGTAAAGAGTGAAAAGTTATCTTCGTGAATTAATGACTGAGTTAACGTATGTTGAGTGTAATATTTTTTTCTCAAGGATATTTAGCATTTTTTTAAAAGTTTTAATTTGTTTAAACAATTTTCTTGTCTTAGAAATGTGAATTCTAAAATCATTTGCATGTAGATGTTTTCTAAAGAATATAAATTAAATCACAACAGAGAAGATTTTTTCATGAAAAAAGGGCTATACTCTTTTAAGATAATTTTAAAATAATTTTAAAATAATTGCAAGTGAGTGATTATTAATTATTTAAATAATTTCAAAAAAATTTAAACAAAAAATATTACTCTTAAAATTCATTACTTGTGTCAATAATGGCAAAAAAATAACTTGTTACAATTCACAGGGAAGAAAAATTTTTAAACAAACGAAAATTTTGTTTAAATAATTACTAAATATCCTTGAAAAATTTATTACTTTCAACATTCGTTAACTATGTCAACGGTTCCAGAAAATAATAATTTTTTATGATTTTTAATACAAAAAAATTTTAAACAAATAAAAAATATTTAAATAATTACAAAATATGTTAAACATGAATTTGATAGAAAACTGTTATTTCCCAAACTGAACTATTTAGTTAAAAATTAAATTTTTTTTTGTTAAAAATTAATTTTGTTAGTTAACAATTCAACTATTTTGTTAAAAATTGGTTGTTTTTTTCACGGTTGAAAATAAAATTTTGTTGACTAAAATATAATTGATCAATTATTACTATTTGCTCAAAAATTTAACTTTTTTAATTAAAAATTCATTTATTTTGTTAAAAATACATCTTATTTGGTAGAAACTTATTTGGTTAAAACTTCATATATTTTGTTGAAAATTAAATTTTTTTGGTAGAGCATTTATTTTTTTGTTTAGCAAACTACCTTTTGCTGTTACAAATGTAAGAGCTTAATTGAAAGTTCAACTCCTGTGTTAAAAATTTATTTTGAATTTTAAACTATGCAGTTAGAAATTCGTTCTTTTTTTCATTTGAAAATGACTTTTTTTACTGAAAATTTTACCATTCCATTTTTTGTTAAAAATTTATATTTTTTAGTTGATTATTCAACTATTTAGCAGAAAATTTCTCTTTTTATATAAAAATTCATATATTTTGCTGAAGGGTGGTCTTTTTTAGATAAAGATTCAACTATTTGATTGAAAAAAGGGATGGAAATACAACTTTTTTGTTGAAAATTCGTTTTTTGTTTGGCTCTTTCTGATTTACATTAAAATTTTTTTTTGTTGTAAAATATCAACTTCAATTACACTTTTCATTGAGAATTCATATTTCTAGGTTGAGGTTCAACTGTTTTGTTTTTTAAATTTATCTTCAAAATTGTAGATGAAGATTCAACTATTTGGTTAAAACTTTCTTGGTTTAAAATTCATCTTTTTTTTGTCGATAATTTTATCATTTTAGTTGAAAATTTAACTATTATGTTGAAAATGCTTTTTTTTCAATTGACCTTTTTTAGTTGTAAATTAAACTACTTGTTGAAAATTAGACATATTTTACAATATCTTTTGTTAGTCTGTGGACGTTGAAAATCTCCCAGAAGTGTGAGTCGTAACTAGGTAAATATAAAGAAACACTTTTAGAAAGAAAAAAATAGAATGGCCATTGTCATCGTGATTTAAATCCAAAATCGGAAAATTGGCATTTTTGTTCCACCTTGAAATTTAAAATCTTCTAAAACATTGCTTGTTTTTAAAAATATTTTAGCTATCATCACTAACCTACGACTTTCAATAAAAAGCACAACAACTTCCACTCGACAGATATGAATAAAGTTCTGTCAAAATTAAATTTTTATCCGCAGAAATTGATCATTTCGATCCAAAGTTAATAATCAGAATGATATGCAACTGCTTGATATCCCGGGATTTGCTGTGTGGATAAGATGGTCAATGTGAAGTTATCAGACTACACTCGAAAAAACGTTTAGCTGAGTTAATTATTTAGTCTGTAAGATATGGTACTGCTACTTTATTAGTTGAGATAATCATTTTGTTAGTTTTTGACACTAACTGAATAGTCACTGCAACTATTGGATTTGTTGTTCCAACTTATAAAATAGCGGTACCGGTACCCTTTCTTTGCTATAGTTGGCCCATCTAACCATTCTTGTCAGTGTCCGAAAAATACACTCAACATTTTGTCACGAAATGTTTTGACAAGCTCTGTGATTCTCCTTAAATTGGAGAATGGAAATTGCCCAACTGATGTTTGCTGAAACAAAAAGGTTGGCCGTTATTGACTCTTTAACTAAAGAATTGGTGAGCACTTGGGCTTCAATACAAGAGTGCCAATAGGTTTGTTCTCGGTGATGTGTGATGGTCTGGTGGCATTCCAATACGTACAGCATGTATAATCGTCTGCAAACAAATCTTCGAATGAAGCATGTGCCGGCTTGGGTATCGTTTTTCATCTTCTCTTCGCCGGTCAGTGAAAAAGTGAACATGTTCATGCAGCGGTTTCATGTGGAGAATGTGGTGGAATGACGTTCTTCCTAACGTAAATCGTACAAACTCCATGCTACAAACTATTATCTGAGTTCAAGGATAGGTTCTTCACTCTTCGCAACTTTCATCCCTTTACTGGTTCTCAAAATCAATTTTGAAAAAAGTCTATCTCAGATCTAAGAAATTGAAAACATCAAATTTGAAATCCTATGCAACGTCCAATTAGCAAGTTAATGTGCAGAATTTCATGGTAATAACCAATAATCCAGCGACCAAATTTGGACAACAAACATAAAATGGTCCTATTGTAATTACAAAAAAGATAAAACTTTATCCTAAACAAGAAAAGATAAAAAATGATCTTTTTGGACAAAAAACAAAGAGGAGGAAAGAAAAATAAGATGGCAACCAACCAAAATAAAAAGGAATTATTTTTAGCAGTAGTAGTTCAGTAGTATTTTTTTACATGATTGGAATACAAAATATCTCTTATTATCAATTATTTTGTTTCTTTTTTTTTAGATAATTGTTTATCTCTATTTAAATTACAATAGGAACATTTTATGGTGGTTGTCCAGATTTGGTGATTGGATTCTTGGTTTTATTTTCAGAAATTCTACCCATTGTACTGTGTCTAATCAGATTAGTATTGTGTCTTTCAACTAATTAATCATTTACCATATGCCAAGAAAATGAAAACGATTATACCAGTCAAAGGTTACACGGAGAAAAATTGATTTTTAAACTTAAACAAACCTAAACACACTTAAACTTAAACAAACCTGAACAAATGTTTAACTTCAGAATGCGCATCTAGATGGTAAAAAAAGTCTGCAACGCAGAGCTTTCTTATTCCGAAGTTTTGTTTTTAACGAAAGAGCACTTTTATCAGCTATTTTATTATATCAAACAATTTACAGTATTATTAATGTCATAATGTGACCATAATATTATTAATAATTATTTTTCCGTAAGTGAAGTTTGTTGTGCCAGTGAAAATAAATTTTCTAAAGAAAATAATACCTTGCTAGATTCAACCAAAAGTTCGTAAATTGTTATATTACTTTATTATATTACTTAAATTAGTAATAATATTAACTTAAATGCACAAAGCTTTTATTTATCCTAACTCAAGTATTTATTACGAATAAAAAGTTTTGTTATACCAACCAATAATTCATTCCTGAAAAGATACGGATAGTGGAAAATGCATATATTTCTAGCGTCTTATTTTTTAAACTTCATGAAGTTGCATAAATTGTATCTACATCTGCTTCCGGAAACAACAAGCTAAAACTATTAGATTTGAAAAAATATTGTGGTAAACAACAGTCTTCCTATGAAGCACGCAGAAATTTTTTTTTTCGATTTAAACAAAATTTTGTTGAATTACAGGTTCATTGATATGCGGTCAAAGAAAATGTTCTTTCGTTAATGTTAATAATCTTATTATTCGGCTTAAGAAAACAAGTAGCTTAAATAAATCATTTTTTTTATCACAATCAGAAATTTATTTTTGAGAATATAATGATAGTGTAAAATAATTATATTTCCAGTCTCTTATTCCTAAAGGGGGATAAACTTCTATGAATTGTATACCCATATCTCCTTCAGAAAGTTACAGGCTAAAAATATTAATTTTCAAATCTAAGTTTTGACTTATAAATAATAAGAAACCTTTTTTAATTAAAAAAAAATGATTTCTGGGATTTAAAAAAATGAGATTAAATGAATTATTTCTTAAGACTTATCCATTTTTTTATTTGAATCAAAAAAATATTTTTTTAAATAAAAGATATTGTATCCAGCAAACAATTTATTTTAAATCACAAAAGAACGTCCTTCGTTATAATTAAATAAAGTTTTACTTTAAATTAAAGTAAAAAAGTTTTTAAAAAACTATTTCTCAAATTTAAAAAAAAAACTGTTTTTGACCCTATAACAAAAATATCATTTGTTTTATTCAAATAAAGTTTTTTTTAGTTTAACAATGACGTGCTGGAATCAAATCTATTTAATTCAAGCTTTTTTTTATTATACTTTATATTTTAAATTTTGAAAATGAAGTCCACAAATAATCTCTTGTAAAAAAAAAGTTATAGAAAATCTTATGTGCATTGAGAAATATTTGTTGCTTTTTATATATTGTTTCGCGGTTCAATCATAATTTTCAAATTATGTAATAAATGATTAAAAATATTATACATTTTGTATGCTATAGTGCTTTTCATTAGAAATCAGAATTTAAAAAAAAATAATATAAAAATTATAGGGTTTCGAAAAACAGCTAAATTTTTTTTTTAATTGTATATTGTTTTTTCACGGGAAATTAGCATTCTGGAACAAAAACCATCCATGTTTGGAAAGTTTTAAAAATCATAAGATTTTTCAGATTATTTTTATTATTCAGAATCAATAAATTCACGATTTCCGTACAATTTTTATTTTGTTCTAGTTTTATACTAAAAATCGGTACTTTTAAAGAAAAATTATTGGATTTTAAAGAAGTTTAAGAAATTTTGAACAATTTTAGCTTATGATCGCATTTTTCACCCGAAAAGAGTATAGAATTGAAAGAAGATTTACAATTATGGCCGGAAATCGGTTTTTTTAAAACAAAACATATTTACTATCTGAAACCATTTTTTATTATGAGAATGTTCTTCTTTTAAAATTGCTATTGTTGATAAAAAATAATTTAATTTCAATGAATATTTACAATATTTGAACAATAATAGGGTAAGCTGGTTTTTTCACCACAAATAAAAATTTTAAAACTAAAATCACAATTAAGATTACCAATTTTTCGTAACAAATTGGAATTTTCAATAAAAATTATTAAATTTGAAGGATTACAACTTTCTTGCAATTTACGTTTTTTTGGTTCTGGTAACTTTTTTTTTTTATCAGAAAGAAATATTTTTTTAAATAAATCATTAGTGTTAAAAGATTCATAATTTTTTAATAGTTTTTGGTTACTTTAGCGTTTTACACAAAAAATTTATATTTACAAATTGGAATAAATTTTAGTTATGTTATTTCTGTGTCCTTTGTAGAAAATGATATTGTTAATAAATGATCATTATATGTGAAAAAATTTTGTTAATTTTTTAGTATATAAAAAAATCTAGTGACAAAATTAGATGATTTCAAAATTTTTCCAATTTCAAATATATATATATATATATATATATGATTATATACGTTTATATAAACAAATACTTTAGTATAGTGCGCAAATGATAAAAATAATGATTTCTTTCCTAAAATACCTTATATTTTGTATCAGATTTGTAATTTTGAACAGAGAGTATATGCAATTGTTTATAACAAATATATTTAAAAAGTGCCCCAGAGCTATACATTTAAATTAACAATTGTCACAAACGATTTATTAAATAAATATGCAACTGTGAATAAGTTGTTCAAATCTTCCCCTCTCATATTTGACTTCCCCTTCTTCTTCATCTCTTTCCTCTACTTACCATCTCCTTATTTCTCCTTTTAACCCTCTTCTTCTACATCCTACCATTCCTTTCTTTACTTCACCGCTCCTCCTCACCCTCATTTCCCTCCAAACTCTCCCTCACGTTTCCTAATTTCCTCTGATTACACCTCGTTACTACCACTGACATCACGTCTCTTTCATCTTCTACGCGCTCTGATTACACTCTGATACGCTCTGATACCACTCGTTTCCCCTCCCCTTCTTCTCCTTCATCTATTGACTCACTTCTTACCTCCCCTACTACCTTCCCTTCATAGAGAAAGTAAAATTTAAAAAATCTAAATGGTCTAAGTAAAAATAATAACATAAATAGACATAAATAATAATTATGATAAAAAATAATAACAAATTATAAATAAATAAAAATCTGAATAGAGTCAAAAGGTTTAGAAGTATCCTCACTTCGAAACCTTTCGATTCTATTTAGATTTTTATTTATTTATAATTTGTTATTATTTTTTTATTATAATTATTATTTATGTCTATTTATTTTATTATTTTTATTTTCTACTCTTACATGATATTTCAATTATTTAAATGAAAAATTTTTTCTATTTAAAATAGATTTTTCAACTTAAATTCAAGGAATCTTTTCCGTTCTTATATCAATTTTGGATTATGTTAATGAAAAATGTTGAATTATAAAAAACCGATTTTCTAAATATTAAAAATGACCACAACTTCCGTACTCTTCAATACATTATTGTATTTAAAATATTTTAATTGAGCAACGTTTAATCAAATAATTTTAGAAAATTTCGATATTGTTACAATTGCGTATTATTATATATTAGTAGAAAAGTTATTTCTTTAATCGAAAATGTACTTTCTTTTTGAAAATCCATAATTAAGGGGTTGAAAATTCAGGTAGTTCGTAGAAAATTCATATTTTTGTGTCAAAAATTCAACAACTTTAGTAAAAAATTCCATGGATTTTTTAATTCGTGCTTTGGGTTAAAAAAATTTCAATTTAAATCTTTTTAGGTTAAATTATCTACTATTTAATTTTTCGTGGAATTTTTTTTTTTAATTAATTTTTTAACTGATAAATTCACTATTCTATTTTTTGTTGAATATTGACATTCTAAAATTGAGAATTCAACTATATGGTTTTAAATTAACTTTTCTTTGCAATTTATAATTTAAGGTTAAAAATTCATCTATCTTAATAGAAATTTCATCTTTTTTGATATAAATTAAACTGGTTGTTTAAAAATTAGTTTTTTATGGTTCAATTTAACTGTTTTTGATTTTCAATTCAAATCTTTTTAATTTCATCATATTTTTTTGTGGAAAATTATTCCACTACTTGGATAAAAGTTGAACTAATTTTTTAACAATTCTCTTTATTCGTTGAAGATTCATTTCTTTAGTTAAAAATAAAACTATTTTGTTAAGAAATTTTTTCGAAATTCTTCTTTTTTTGTTTAATTTAAATGTATTTAAATTAATAATTGGAATATTTTTAGTTGAAATATGGATAAAAGTTGAACTGCTTTGTTAGAAATTCTTTAGCTTAAATATACATTTCTCTGTTCGAAAAATTCTACTATTTTGTTAAAAAATCGTCTTTTTTAAATATCGACTATTTTAGAAAAAAAATATATTTCGTTAAAAATTGAATTTTTTAATAGGAGTTATTTTTTTTTGAAAATTCCACTTTTTGCAGACAAATTGTATTTTTGGATTGAAAATGAATTGCCTTGTTTGAAAAATAGGACATTTAGTTGGAAAGTCGTCTTTTTGGATTTGAAATGTTTTTATTTAATGTTCAAATCTTTCTTGGATTAAATACTAACTATTTCATTTTTTTTTTGAGAATTCATCTTCTTTGAGTGAAAATTCAAATGTTTTGTTAAAATTTGAACTGTTTTGCTAAAAATTATTTTTTTGGTAGACGCTTCATTATCAAGTAGTAAATTTATTTCTTTTGTTGAAAATTTGTCTTCTTAGGTTGAAAATTAACTTTTTTTGAAAACTCATAATTTAGGATTGGAAACTCCTCTGTTTTTTTTATATAGAAAATTCGTCATATTAGCTTGAAAACTCAACTATTTCGTTAAAAAAATTATTTTCTGACTGACAAATCTTTTTTGGTTAAAAATTTGTTTATTAATCATTAATTTTAGTAAAATATTCAATTGTTTGGTTCAAAAATAACTTTTTGTCGGTAAAAACTCATATTTTTTAGTTAAAAATCCCACGATCTTGGTAATTAAATAGCGTGATTAAAAAATCAATTTTTTTCTGAGAAGTCGTCTTTTTGGATGCATTCAACTATGTTTAGTTTAAATGTCAGGTATTTTTTGGTTGATAATTAAATTATTTGTTTAAAAGTCTTGATGAAAAATTTATTTCTTGACTGAAAAATCTTATTTGTTTGAAAATTAAACTATTTTATTTCAAAATAATCTTTTTTTTTTGAAATCTCAACAATTATAGTGAAATATTCTATTAGCAAGTTTGAAAATATTTTTTTGATAAAAAATCCTATTTGGGAAGCACATTCAACTATGTAACGCTTTCTAGATAGGATTTTAATCAAAATAGGATTAATAAAAAAATTGATAGATAGGGCTTTTAAATTGTAAAATGCAGTTTTTCACAAAAAATATTCAAAAATAAAAGCCACTTTGTTAAACATTAATTTTGTCAAGGTTCATCATTTTAGCTGAAAATTAATTTCTTTAGTTGAAAATGTGACTCTTTTGTTGCAAATTTGCCTTCTTAGGTTGAAAACTCCACAATTTCGTTAAAAAAATATTTTCTGACTGAAAAATCTTTTTTGGTTAAAAATTTGTTTATTAATCATTAATTTTAGAAAAAAAATTTTTTTTGGTTCACAATTAACTTTTTTGGTAAAAAATTTATCATTTTAGCTGAAAATTAATTTCTTTAGTTGAAAATGGAACTATTTTGTTGAAAAATCATCTTTTTTTTAAATATCGACTATTTCAGACAAAAAAATATATATCGTTAAAAATTGAATTTTTTATTATTATTTTTTGTTGTTGAAGATTCCACTTTCTGCAGACAAATTGTATTTTTGGATTAAAAAGGAATTCCTTTGTTTAAAAATTCGGACATTTGGTTGGAAAGTCGTCTTTTTTGGATTCAAAATCTTTTTTATTTAATGTTCAAATCTTTCTTGGATCAAATAACACCTATTAAATTTTTTCTTGAGAATTCATCTTCTTTGTGTGAAAATTCAAATGTTTAGTTAAAATCTGAACTGTTTTGCTAAAAATTAAGTTTTTGGTAGAAACTTTATTATCAAGTAGTAGATTTATTTCTTTAGTAAAAAATGTCACTCTTTTATTGAAAATTTATCTTCTTAGGCTGAAAATTAACTTTTTTTGAATATTCATAATTTAGGGTTGAAAACTCATCTGTTTTTTTTAGAAAATTTGTTTTAATAGCTTGAAAAGAATTTCGTTAAAAAAAATTATTTTTTGACTGAAAAATCTTTTTTGGTGAAAATTCATTTTTTTTAGTTGAACATCCCATGGTTCGGTAATTAAATAGCCTGATTAAAAAATCAACTATTTTTCTTTTAGTCGTCTTTTTGGATATAATAAAAAAATATTTCGTTAAAAATTTAATTTTTTAATGATAGTTAATTTTTTGTTTTGCTTTGTTTGGACAATCGGATATTTGGTTGGAAAGTCGTCTTTTTTGAATTCGTATTTTTTTTTTTTAATTTTCAAATTTTTCTTCAACTAAATAGTTAAAATTTAAACTATTTTGCTAAAAATTAATTTTTTTGATAGATGCTTCATTATAAAGTAGTAGGTTTATTTGTTTAGTTGAAAATTACCTTTTTTTGAAAATTCATAATTTAGGGTTGAAAATTCATCTGTTTTTTAAGAAAATTTGCCTTCTTAGCCTGAAAACTCAAAAATTTCGTTAAAAAAAATTATTTTCTGATCAAAAAATTTTTTTTATTATTCATTAATTTTAGTAAAAAATTCCATTTTTTGGTTCAAAATTCACTTTCTTGGTGAAAATTCATATTTTTTAGTTGAAAATCCCATGCTCTTGGAAATTAAATAGCCTGATTAAAAAAAATATATATTTTTTTTAAGTCTTCTTTTTGATGCATTCAACTGTGTTTAGTTTAAAAATCAAGTATTTTTTGGTTGAAAATTAAATTACTTGTTTAAAAGTCGAGCCACTTTCTTAAACATTAATTTTTTCAAGGTTCATCATTTTAAATGAAAATTAATGTATTTATATAATTATTTATTTATTTATATTTATATTTTGTTAAAAATTGAATTTTTTAATAATAGTTATTTTTTAAATTCCTTTTTTTGCAGACAAATTGTATTTTTGGATTGAAAATGAATTGCCTTATTTGAAAAATTGGACATTTGGTTAGAAAGTCGTCTTTTTTGGATTCGAAATGTTTTTTATTTAATGTTCAAATCTTTCATGGATTAAATAACAAATCTAAAAAAATTTCTTGAGAATTCGTCTTCTTTGAGTGAAAATTCAAATGTTTAGTTAAAATCTGAACTATTTTGCTAAAACTATTTTTTTTTTATAGACGCTTCATTATAAAGTAGTAGATTTTTTTTTTGAAATTTCATAATTTCATAATAAAGTTTCATAATTTGAAAGTTCATAATTCAGGGTTGGAAACTCACCTGTTTTTTTAGAAAATTTGTCATATTAGCTTAAACTCAAACAATTTCTTTTAAAAAAATTATTTTCTGATAAAAAATTTTTTGGTTGAAAATTAGTTTATTATTCATTAACTTTAGCAAAAAAATTTATTTTTTAATTCAAAATTCACTTTCTTGGTGAAAATTCATATTTTTTAGTTGAGAATCCCATGGTCTTGGTAATTAAATAGACTGATTAAAAAAGAAACTATTTTTAAAAATCAAGTATTTTTTGGTTGAAAAGTAAATTACTTGTTTAAAAGTCGAGCCACTTTCTTAAACATTAATTTTTTCAAGGTTCATCATTTTAGCTAAAAATTAATTTCTTTAGTTGAAAATGTATTTGAAGCGCTTTAATTTAAATTTAATATTACTACCTACATTAATTTTATTCAAAAAAATAAATTCCCCTGTTTTCGTGAAAAATCTCAATAAACGTCTGTTTTTCTAATGTCTCGAATTTCTATTTATGATTTTTGTAAAATAAATCAAAGTCTTTTAGAAAAGGGGAAAATTAGGTAAAAATTCACGCTTTCAGGTGTTTGAGGGGATTTTTAAAGTGTACGGGGGAAAGAGGGGGTTTAGGTGAAAAAGGGGACAGACTCAGATCACTGAAATTTGCATAACGTATAATTTTACACACCAGTTTGGAGAAAATAACTTTCCCTTAAGCCGATCCTGAATCTTAATAATGTCATAATCTGCAAGTCGAAATCTAATTTCAGCGTCGAAAGATCAGTCGTGAATAAATTGCTCGAATCATCTCGGCTAAAAATAGAGATCAAGTACTTTGCTTCAGAAAAACTTTAGTGATTATTAAAATAAAAATATTTATTTTATTTAAGATCAAAACAAAATATACTTGCTTATCAATAACTTTTTAAATGAAAAGAGAGCATGCAGAAAATCCACAATTTAAAATATAATTTAGATCTATTTATAAATTTTTTTTGGTTCACAATTAACTTTTTTGGTAAAAAATTTATCATTTTAGCTGAAAATTAATTTCTTTAGTTGA
>JAAAKG020087459.1:0-16494 GCA_010014905.2 Druon quercuslanigerum | reverse complement strand
CATAAGCCAACTAATTTATCTCCGTTATAGTTTGTTCTTGGATTCCCAAAATTACCTAGTACTCTTTCTGTATCCTGGTTTTGGATGCCAACCCATCTATTCATACTTCCTAGCAGAATTATTCTTTTACCATGATCGCAAATATTCATCGTATCAATCAACGTGTTCCAGAAGGCGTCTTTTACTTCTCTGGGATCACTATCAACTACCGCGTGACATTCTATGAAAAATAATCTTCTGATTCCTACTTTCATTCTGTTCCACAGAAATCTGGGAGATACGAAATCATGATCTCGGAGATACTGCTACGCTCTTTCACTCAAAATGCGACCTACTCCTTTTCTACGATGTGTTTCACTATATACTCCTGACCATATTTCGAGTCCGCCTTTCAACAAGCCGTTTTCTATGTCTCTTCTTTCGCATCCCTTTTTCTTTGTTTCAGATACACATAAATGTCTAGTTTCCTGACGTGCATAGTTTCTCGTAATTCTTTTAACTTGAGATTTGCATTGACCTTTACATTTTCCGTGTGCATGCCTTTTGTCAATTAAAGCTTCAGTCCTTTCTGAGGCTGTTTTATTGTTTGTATGATTCGTTGTTTATATTTTACGTCCAACTACCACCTTTATGCAATAAGTTTATTTTACGAGTCGAAATCATGTTCAATTTAAGTATCAATTATTCATATGGTAGAAACTGTAGTTATGACGTCCGTCCCACCAAACTTTAGTTAATAAGAAAGGAATGTGAGGGGGGGGGGGTGAAACCGGGAGAGTCATCTTGGGTAGATGTTTTTATACTGAGAAGATCACCAGTCTTCAGAAGCGTTGCATTAGTTATCCTTGCAGGAGCGGATACGTAGTTATTTATAATTTCGTTTACATCTCCTCGTTGCAAAATAAAACGATTAATAATATAAAACGTTGAGTTACAACGAATTGAAACATCCTGTTTTAATTTTAATCTGGTTTTTGTTCTCAAATCGTCACTTGCATTTACACAGTGTTTGAACCAAGTCACGGTGGTTCTCACTTTTTGCAGTAGTTCTATTAAGGCTTCCACCGACTTAATTTACTTAGCGCTCTTTCCCATTTCTCGCACACTTCTTTCAGTTTATCCTTCAAATGTTTAACTGTGTGACTCGTCACACAGGTCATTGTCTCGGTCCATACATCTTTGGTCAATGTTAAATCGGTAGCTTTTCTTAAATATTCTTTATAGTCCGCAGACAATTTTTTGTATTTTTCGTCTAGCAGTTTGGTAAAGCACTTTCTGTTTGTTATTTTATAATTTTGAACGGCATACTTTATCATAGTCGTGAAACTTTCTCTCTCTACAATTCATAAAGGCTCGCAATCTTTGCATACCATGAACAATATCTTTTCTGTCAGTTTTTTATGTTCTTAGCTCCTTCTTTACAATACGATATGTTGCTAAAACTGTATTGTATATTTTCTTTGGTTTTCTTAGGATAATCATCCTTATGAGAAGCAGTAGAAGGGATGTTTTAAGTTTGAGATGATGTAGACGTGACTTCGGCAGATGATGCGTCAGAATCCTTTTGAGATGAAGTACTGACTGTGTTCTCTGGTGTAGTTTTTATTTTTTCCTGCTGTAAAAAATTTTATTTTATTTACCATAAATATAAAATTAAAATAATTAATTTAAATTTAAAACGTCATAACAATTTTAAACGTTTATTTCCTTACGTAGGGGAGCAGGGACTATGGTGACAGGATGAAGCAAAGAGAAAATTATAAAAAACTTTCTTTTTCAGGATAAAATAAAACAAATATATCAAATAGAATTAATTTAAAATAATTCTCACATTGGGCTTCTTGACAGAATTAGTCTCTTCTTTATTTCAAGTAGACAAATGGGAAACCTTCATGTGGTTTCGCATTTTTGACGCCCCTGGCTTCCAGTGAGACATAGCCATCTCAGAGACAAACCTAAGACGAGCCAAGTCGCACAACCAAATTGGACTTATCTACATGTTAAACTAAATGAGTTCTTCAATTAAAAAAATTGCATTCTATTTTATCGCAACATTTCCAATTAAAAATATTATGTAATTGGAAAATTACGATGCTCTGCAGTCTGTGTACGATCGATTTAATTAAAAAGTATCTAAACTGAAATATATTATTCTTTCCGATCCGCAGTCTGATTAAAATTTAGGTAACTGGTAATTTCATTACATTGTAAATTAAATTTTGGTCAGACCTCAGTGCATTTTCGAAAAGCAATTTTCACTCAATAACTTTAAAGTTCAATCCGCCTATGTTGTGCCTGTAAAATGTCCATAAAAATAAAAAATAGCAGTTTTATGTGGAACACTTGCCACATAATTTTTTTCTTTGACTTTTGAGGTTTTAAATATTTTTATTTGTAAATTCATAAGTTTTCAAATCTTTGTTACCTTTTTGAAATTCATGGTCAAAACTTTAAAAAATAATTTTTTCTTCTTTTTCGGTTGACCTTTTTGAGATGAATAATTGTATGCATTATATTTGACCTTATATTACATAGTTTGGCCAAAAAATTTCACTGCATTCTATTTGAGATGGGAATTTTGTTAATATAATTATCATAAGAAACAATGTGGAATGATGTAATTCTCCGCGGAGAAAAATCGTGACAATAATAAGGTCCTTATCTCACATACATGTGAGATAACGGCTACTTATGTATATATTTGCATTCTGATTGTCCAATAGAATAATTCTTAGATACAGTTTTTGAACAAACTATTCACTGTTACATTGATCAGTCTTTTCTCTACTCTGCGAAAATGAGGATGATATATACTTTTCTTCTTGCTTTGGCTTTTATCTTTAATTCTATTGGTGAATATAATTCTTTAGTACATATAATAATCTCATTAGATTTTATATAATGCATGCATGAGTTTAGCTATGCACAGGCCTGTGCTGCGAACAAAATGTCGCACTTTCTAGTTCATAATTATATAATAGTTATTTGTGTATTTACAATGGAACAATGACGAATTTATTTGTTTGCGGCTTAATGTGTTTCGCGCCCTATTTGGAATAGGTAATATTTTAAATGATGACGTCATAGATATACGTGGTCATTAAATATCTACGAACTAGAAAACAGGCACTTAAGTTCGGCTTCTACGACATACTAAAAAAATACGCTCATAAATTATGTCCCTTTTCTCCCCCCGGCGAATAATATACTATTTAGCTTATCATGAAATGGAAGAGTTTTATGAAAAGCTTTTACGGAACTTCCATATGTAAAATCTCAGTACTTCTAGAAACTAATATTAAAATAAGTTTGACCTTTGATGATAAGCTGCGTCCTAGGAAATCACAAAGGTGACGTCATATAATTTTACTGGATATGTGAACATTATCTGCTTTTGCAAAATTATGCTAACTACGTGAAGACCACATACCAATTGGCAATACCTCGAAGAAACGAGATAGAAGTAATTTCCCCGTTCTAAAAAACACATCAGCTTAGGAGAAGTCTAGTTTTTACAGTACTTTTGGGCGCCGCAAGTAAGCTCCCAATCGAAAAAACCCGAAGGTACTGTAAACGCTGTTTTTTGCATGGGAAATGTGTCTTTCGTAACCTCGAGAATTATTTCAATCTTACGTTATCAAGGAACTCATTCCAGTGTACCTGCAGTAAACCTGTACCGCGATTTACAGGAACCTGATATACCGTATGGGTCGATGCAAGGGAGCGAGAGAGGCGTCTGAAAGGTCAGCGGAGTTGCACAATTTAGGGTTAGACACTATAAAAAGCTATTGAGGCCACCCTGAAACCCCTGTAAATTGCGGTCCTAGCATATGAAAATCAGACTTCTCCGAAGGAGATGTGTTTATTACGCCTGGGGCTATGGTTTAATCTTGTATCATCTAGAAAACCAATCCAGGAAACTTGCTTTACTGTACAAAGCTGGCTTTCATGACGAAGTTTTGTTTTCTTTTACATAAGAGAACGTGGTTGATCTAGTATCGAAGATACACTTACTCCGGGGCCTTAAATATAGATTGTAGATTTTTAATTAAATTGTTCACAATGATGTTAATATACAAGGGGAGAATTTTATATGCATACAAATTAATAAATGCATTTTTCATAAATTTAGACAATATAAATCAATTAAGAGATATGAATGAAACACGGTCTAAGCTTTTTTTGCAAATGATATTTTGTTTTAAATACGGTTGCTAGATATCATAATAATTTTATAATCAAAATGGGCGATTTGAGAGAAAGAACTAAGTAAAAGAATATTATTCAATGAATTGTACAAAATAAAATTTGTTGCTTTTATGGAGTAAGCAGCTATTATATTTAACAATTGTTTAACACATTTAGGTACTTTTTGCAGAGAAACATTACATTAGGCCTAAGGAATTAGACTTTAATATTTTTTAATAAAAAAGAAGTCTTCTATTTCTTTTTTCAGAATGCAGTTCACAGTCTGACAGTAATCCTAATAGCCCACATAGTCCTGGCCCCTCTTCCTCTTATGCTGCTATCAAAAAACATAAACCTGACAAGACTTCCACAGAGGGCCCTTCGTTTCGCGCCAGGTCCCGTTCTCCAGCTAGTGGCCCTTCTTCAATTAAAATACTTGGATATTCACTTGAAAAACTTGGATATATTCGGCTCATTCCTCGTCCGAATCAGAACGTTCGATTCGAATTTCGAAGTTACAGTTTTGCAGCCGGTACACGAATCAAATGGAGAGTAGATGGAAAGAGCTATAGTCCCGTCCCAGCCCAAGAACATATTGTAATGTCAACATCCGGTGGTGACATTTTTGCAATATTAGCGAATAGCGGGTTTCTTCAAGGAATATATAGTTCTCAAAGACCTAATCCGAGAGTAAAAATGAACATGATAAGCGCAGCAATTGATCATTTGACCCAAGCTGAAATTAAATATTGTCCAGTAGGTAGACATTACCCAATCTTCCCACAAAATTTTATCAAAGCTTTTGCAAATTACGATTCACTAAAGTTCAAATGGCATCCTAATGGTGAACATGATCCTGGTTCTTCTTCTTCTGTCAGGCCCCATTCACCTCATGGCTCTTCTACTCCTGAGGAGAATCTTATTCGTGAGAGGTCCGTGTCTCCTCCTGGCAGGCCTCCTTCTGATAAAGTACTTGGATATACAATGGAAGAACTTGGATATGTTCGGCTTATTCCTCGCACAAATCCGAACCAGCAATTTGAATTTCGAAGATACATTTTCCCTACCGATAAACGAATTCGAATGCGAAAAAATGCAGTTAACTATGTGCTGGGGTCAAACCGAGAATATTTTGTAGTATCAGCATCTAATGGTGACGTTTTTGCAATATTGGAATATAGTGGAGCTTTTCTTGCAATATGCAGGACTCATTCGCGAGTAAAAGTAAATATTATAAGCGGCGCAGTTCATGATTTGACTCCGGATGAAAAAAAAGATTGTCCAGTAGGCGAAAACCCCTCAATCTTTTACAACAAATTTCTGTTTCTGTTTTCAAATTACGATTCACTACAGTTCCATTTGAACTCCAGTAGCGTGAATAATCCTGGTCAGTCCTCTTCTGCCCCACAACATGCACTTGACCAGACTTATCCACAGGAGACTTCTCTTGAAGGCAGGTCCAGTTCTCCTTTGGGCAGGCCTCCTTCTCATGAGGTGCTTGGATATACACTTGCACAGCTCGGATATATTCGGCTTATTCCCCAGAAAAATACGAACCGGCAATTCGAGTTTCGAAGATACATTTTTCCTTCTTATAGAGGAATTCATGTAATGTCAGGACATGGTAAATATGTGCCAATTCCGAACCGAGTACATATTGTATTATCGACGTCTAGTGGTGACGTTGTTGCAATACTGGAGTATACTGGGCTTCTTCGTGGAATATATCTGGCAACCAGGGAAAGTAAATGGCGTCATTCGAGAATAAAAATAAACTTGATAAGTGGTAAAGTTGACAGTATGACCCCAACTGAAATGAAGGAATGTCATTTAGGCAATCGCTACCCAATCTTTCCACGTTGGTTTAACAAAATTGTTACAAATGAAGATTCTCTACAGCATGTGTATCAGTGAGTCAATGGAAAGGAACATAAATTAAAATATTTTTTTTTGTTATATGTAATCGGATCAGAATTAAAATAAAAGTTTGAAACGCCCATTTATTATCGTTGTCAATGTTTTTTTCTTTTATCGTTTCCTAATCGTAATAATTTTTTGACCCATGTTTTTTTCTAAAACCGATTCCATCCACACCGTTAAGATAATTTTAATTCCTGATTCAATTTTGCGCTCAAAATAGTCAATCAGAGACATTAGTTTCTGGGTCCAACAACAGGCACATTGCAACAACAAGAACATCAGTCCAATAACATAATTAATTCCAACTTGTACATTGCAGTTCCTAACTGATTTTAAATTCTGTTTATTATAACAATTTTGTATTGAATTTGCAACTGATACGTGGAAGGGATTTAAATTTTTTTTAAATTGTATGCCAATGGAAATAATGAGCAGGTAGTATTATCGATTATTTGCTTAAAAAGTAATAATTGGGTTATAAAATTATTTGCTTTTATCGACAGTCTTTCATTCAAGTTATTTACAAAGATTTCGTACCTTTCCTCGCAATTGCAGGAAAATATTTTTTTTCATGTCAAGATTTTAATATATTTTGAAATTTAAATTCAATAAAGGATTTTATCGAATTCTAAATCATAGTTTCATCATATTTCAATGGATTTTAAAGGACTTGAAAATATTTTATCGGACATCTTAAAAAATTTAGATCAGGTGATTCATTATGTAAAAAAAATGTAACGTGACAGAAAAAGAAGTATTTTTTGAGAGACGTGCATTTTTTATATTTTTTATTCTGAGTGGATTAATTATTTGTTTCCTGAATGAAGAATGGATTAAGTTTCATAGTTGAATGAAAAATGGCACATAAAATAAACGACGGTTAAGAATAATACTAATAATAATATTATTTTCTGGAATTATTGACGATGTGGATGAATTTTGAGAGTAATATTTTTTGTGAAAAACAATTTTAGGTTTTATTTTACAGTTTTAGGTTGATAAAATAACTGTGTTTATAATTAGTTTTGTTGTTGCATGTATAAATTGAATAGAAAATAAAAGTTTACAACAAAATTTGTAGATCTTTCTAAAATAAACAATTTAAAAAAAAAATTTATCTTATATTGCGCTGGTTGGATGGAGAATAAAATTTGTTAAAAAAAATTCTTTGCGCATAAAAATCGTGTTTTATCAAACAATGGTATAGAAAATTTGTTTATCTTTTAAAGATGAACAATTTGGCTCATTAAATTCTCATCAAAGAAGCTATGGAATTTGAGTAAAATTTTATCATCACAGTTTTCATCAAATATCCTACAGAATAAAAAGCAATTTATTCTGATGACTTTTTTTAATAAAAGAAAGGTAACCAAAGTTGTAGCATTTTCAATATCCAAAAGAAAGTAAAAGAAAGTTAACATTTTAGGCAAAAAAATGCATGATATAAAATAGCGCGTAAACCAAAAAAGATTTCCTATTGAAGGCCGTACAAGGTTATCATATCAAATTTTTAATTTGTCGTGAAAAATAGAAAATTTAAATAATAATTGTAAAAATCATTCCATTTTCTAGTTAAACTATAGAAGTATTCAAAATTAAAACGAATTATTGGACAAATGAAACAAGCTGCGGAAAAAGCAATTAGACAATAGTTATGCACCCTAAAAACGATACCGCTTAGCGCAAGATCGAAATAGTATTAGGCGCGAAGTGCGCGAAACAACAGTTGCATGCCGATTTTGTCCCCCTTTTTTTATGTATCGTATAGTGTTGGTAACAGTTGCAGTTAAATGATCGTAGTGAAAAATTCTCTTCAGGACAGGTAACATTGTGGAAATGGAAAACATCGCAGTCTACCGGCACGAGGCACTCTCATTCAAATTCGAAGGGGGTAAACCACCCTCAAAGCACGCTTGCCATTCATGAAGCATTTCAAGTGTTGCAAATTAATTTTTCTGGTAGAAATACATTAGGAGCAATCTAGACTTTCAAGAACCGTTCAAAGAATCGGAAATTGAAATAATTGATGATGATGCTGAATACAAAAGCAATTTGACAGGAGAGCATGAACTTATAAGAATTTGCTCGAAAAAATACACTGATGTGAATTTTAAATATAAAAGAACAGTTTCTGCATACTAGAAAAACGCAGACAAAGGAAAGACAAGAAGAAATTTTATACTGTTCAACATATGTTCCGACGTCTATCTTCTGAACGTTAGTTAAGAAGGTGGGCTCTTCAAGTAGAAGCAGGGAAACAAGAAAAGATAAATTATTTGAAATAACGGAATTTGTAATTAAAAAATTTAAAGATGCTCTGAATGCTGGGTTTATTGTTTATGACCGAGATCTCCATAGGTGGGCTCTAGAAGCTCACTGGAATCAGAATAACAGCGAAATGGTATTTGCAGCTTCCGGAAAGTGGATATATAAATTTAAAAAAGCTCATCGCATTGTTTTGAGAAAAATAACGAAATTTGTAACGAGGAAATCAATAGAAGATAGTGAGGTATTGAAGCAGAATGCAATTGATTTCGTCAGTGAAGTGAAGCCTAGGATAAAGCAGTACGGAATTCAAAATGTTTATAATGCGGATCAAAGTGGCTTCCATTTGGAGCTGCACTGCTACACAATTTAACCGATCATCACCTTTCAGTGTTTCAAAAATCTTAAAATTTTCTTTTACTTGTTTAAATAAAATGCAAAGCGCGATAACGTATTTTAGCAAACCATTGCATTGGGTTCGGTGCATTTTAAAATTTCGAAACTTGTTCCTATGCACTATGATGTGCAACATATACTGCATTCCTCAAATCTCTTTCTTTTTCTACGATTTCAACATCTGTGGAAAAATGCGAAGTCAATTATGACTGTTTTCCTGAGAATATGCTCTTCAGTTTCCGTCGATGAAGTGATGTCGGTGCAATATTTTTCAAGTCAGATCGATGTTCTCCCAAATCCTTATTACATATTTTACAATAAGCTTCGTTAAAGTATTTATTTATATCAGCCTTTGTTAGCTAACCTGTAATATTGTTCCAAATTCATTTATTTTTCTTTATAAAGAGCATGTAGTTAGCAGAAAATTGCTGTATAAATATGTGAAAAAATGCAATTGCCTTTAGCCCAAGGTATCGAGTCCCCTTCATTTCTATACGTTCGCAGTTTATTACCGATATTTGCCTTTTTTGTGCACGTTCTGATGGTAAGAGTTTAATGGTAAAAAAATCTGGATCAAATTTTAAAAAATTGTATGCAACTAAAAATCATATTTACAATATATAAATATTAATATTCTTATGACTAAAACATTCTAATCTAAGAAACTTTAGGTACTCATTCAAAAAATTTTTAACAGATTATTTCAAACATGTCTAATAAAATATTAAAATGAAACTTCTAAAGGAATGTATAATAGTGATGTTATGAAAGTATACTTACAGGTTCTTTTTGAATCTAAATTTAAAGCAAGTTATTGCGTTCGTTCACAGAATAAAATAATTTCTACATAAAATCTGATGAAACGTTCACTCTACATTGAGGTTACCGTGAGTTACAGAAAACTCAAAAATCAAAACGGCAGAACACAGATAGACAGAGATTTTTACCGTCCGAAAGACACATCTGACTCAAAGAACTTTGTTATTGGTTTACATTTTTCAATGATTTCTGTAAGATAGGCAAGAATCCAAAGTCAGATGACAGGAATGTCAACAACACTAGCTTCTCGTTTAGAACGTCTATATCACCTTTCCACCTTTCACCTTTCTCCGTCACTTGAAAATGCTCGAGCAGACAATTTGAAACCATTAGATATTTTTACTTTATCTAGGTATTAACTTTGTTGATAACCGACTAGATCAGCAGATTTCCAAGTCTCTTCCAACTTTAGTGCTAGTCCCAGTTACTTAAATGCATCTTTTAATGCCATTATTATACTTCGTATTGTTTCGGGTAGTGACGGACTCTTCTTTAGCCAACCCCAAAGATAGACTTAGCACTTTCATTTCTTGACCTTTCTGCATGGGACTCTAACCAAGATAAGAGTGACAATACCCACCTGTCCTGACTAAATGTTTTTAAAATACTCGTTCTTAAGGGTTGGAAACCTGTTGGATATGTACTGTGCATGACGCCTATAGAAATCTAATTTCTCAGGGCTCAATGCACGAGAAACGTGTTGGCTGTATTGGTGATAATTAGTTTTGATTTTGGTTGGAGGTTTAGGTTGATAGATTGCCCTATTTTAGCGAGACATGTTGTATTTATTCAGAACACATCACTCAAGTATTCTTAACCGTCAAAATAAAACATACCATTTTTACTGCAGATCTCTTTTGTTAATTTTTACTATGCAGCATATCACTATCTCGCAACCCACAATTAATCTTTTAATTTGACTACTGCAGTAAGCATTTCATTTTGTGCACATTTCATGTAACTTCCCTTTTCTATTATCTGATGAAACATTTTTAGTTGTTATGTAATTTCAAAATAGGCGGACAAATGCTGCGTGTGATGGACAGCGCCCACAATGGCTAATAACAACCTTATTGGTAACACAACTTTAACACTCAAGCGCAAATCTCATCGAGATCTGATTGACAAAATTTTAATGCAAACAGTTCGCTTGTGAACATGCCTTCATGTTTTTTTGTTCAAGGTATCTGAAGGAAATATTTCGGGTGCACGCATGCTTCCTTTGGAGCTCAAATTTCAAAAGATACAACAGTCGAACAAAAACGCCGACTTTTGATGAAATAGAAAATACTCAATTTTCACATAAATCATTAAAAAATTTAAATTGAAGAAAATATATCATAAAGACAATAATGACGCATGTAATTACGTTATCTCAACTATATGTAAATTATCGACTGCTTTTATATATGTTTCTTTTTATGAAGTACTCGAATATTCATTATAAAAAATTGTATTATATAGCAACCAAATTATGCATTGAAGCATTAATTAGATATTCCTCTACTCTAAGAGAATGAGGACTGTCTACACTTCCGTTTTCACTTTGGTGGTATTCCTTAATTCAGTTGGTAAATATAATAATAACTTAACTATAATATACTAAATACATTTCGCATATCCATTACATATCTCTATACATAGTTATTACATATCTATGACTGATATTTAATAGCCATTACTTTGCTATGATGTCATCATTTTAACGGCATAGACATACATAACATAGCCATTACATACCTATGACCTTGAGAAGCTTACAAAGACAAATTTTTGTTGGTCAAGACATAATTTTTGCTATGAAATTCAAAAGCTGAAAAGACAAACTTGGCTTCCTCTAGTAAATTTTTAATTGTACTGTCGTCGTGGTTGCCTGCGTCTATTATCTTATAATCCGGTTGGTTTTGGTGTCAAATTTTGTATTTGGTTGTCTTTACATTGATGTAGTGTCTTTTGTGACCGGATTGTCTACCATGAAGTGAAAAAGGAATAAGGACCCCTAGAAAGAAAGGGTTATACATAAATAACCAGTCGACAGATATTAAAATGCTCTGTTTATTGTCACTTCAGGTGTTCCCAAAAAAAAATCCGTTGCAGTGATCTGGAGATGTATCACTGACATGCCGTCCGTGCATGAGCACATTGAGCTGTCGTGCACACACGGCACGTCCGTGAAACGTCTCCAGCGCACGGCAATGCGTTTCATTGTGCGACCACCTTTACATCGTTATGATTTTGCGGCACGCGGTTGGTGATCGGAAAGATAATGAGGCGTTAGGAGTGTCCAGCGTCGAAGAAGGTGGCTATCGGGGCGGTGCAACGAGAGAATCGGCAATCCCTAAGTTGGTTGAAAACCCCCACAAAACTCGGATTGGCATATACATACATACCATAACCAGCAATTGGTATCAACAAATATAACCCATGCATGCAGCTATTACAAAGTGGTCGCCACATCAATTTTCGAATTACCCTTCCCCTCAATTTATTTTCTGGATTCGCCGTTTAATGTCGTTTAGTTTGGCCAATATATACGCATCCGCACTCGCATGTAATAATGTAAATAATATGGTTTTTTTTTGGCAATGGAAGGACTCGAAAAAGATATCCTGAAAAGACTACCTTTCAAATTGATTTTCTACTACCGCTATGTCGATGACATTCTGACGTGTGTCTCCGAAGACAAAATAGATAGCCTACTTAACTTTTTTAATTTCTACCATCATAGATTACAGTTCACTATCTATTCTTACACAGTTCACTATCTATTCTACACAGCAAATGAAGATAAAATTTTTTTATTAACAGATCTGAAAACAGATATAAAAATTGTTGAAAATATATTTAAAAATAATAGCTACCCAAAAAACTTCACTAAAAAATATGGTAGTCCAATTTTCGTGTAAAAAAAAGTAAAAGAATAGTTTCAGAGATATTTAGAAAATTAAAACTTTTAGGATCGAAGTAAGACTAGACACTGGCCAAAGGAACAATTACATTCAGAGAATTTTTGTTAAATAATTACTTCAAACTTAATGGTCTTAAAGTAGAGAAAAGTGAAGCTACAGTCTGTTATATAAAAGCATAGTCACTTTTGTGAGAAAATAAAAACACCCAATACAAAAATTCTTTTAAATATCGTTTTATTGAGTCAAAAACTTTCATGTAAATATATTAGTAGCAGGTCCAATCACCTTCAGCGTCAATAATAGCTTGGCATCTTCAAAAAATACTTTGCACGAGATTTTTCGCGTATTCTTCTGAAAACGACCTCCAAATTTTGTGAATTCGGCGAACAAGCTGTTTCAAGTTGCAGAGTCGCTTCTTCGCAAGCTTCTTCTTCATTTGAGCCCAAACGTTTTCAATTAGATTGGCATCGGGCGACTGAAAGTCACGACACCATTTTGCTCTTTCTACAAGCGACAGGTCATGCTTCGATGTTTCTGGTCGTTGTCCTCCTGCAGAATTTTGGAAAAATCTACGTCAACGATCGCGAGTAATCATGACCACGTTCTTATGTAGCAGACTGTAATTTTAATGTAGATTGGGAACCAGAATTTATCGATAAAGGTTCTTTTCTTTTAGTCGTTGAGAACAAGAAGTTACGTTTCAGGTTTATCACCCTTGCAGGACTGGCACCGATGTGTATACTCGGTATCGATTTCTTGACTAGAACACAGTAAACTGTCGAAAAAACCCGAACTCTCATGAGTAACATCCATGAGAGGAAAAGTTTGATACACTCGTATTAAAAATTAGATAATAAAAACATTTAATCCTAATTCAACACTGTGCATACACCCAGGCGCCATGAAAAAATAAAAGAACTACAGCATCAATATCTTAGCCCTGAGAATAATGTCACAAGGGATCGTACCTTTTTTCCACTTTAATCATCATTCTGCACGTTATGCAGTTTAATAGTGCGTTCAGCCCTGTCCTGATAAACAGGTTCTCGGTTTTAGGGGTTCGCGGGGGCATAACCGGAAAAATGTGGTGAGGTGCTTCTCTATTGTAATAGATAGGTTCTTGGGGTTTTGCGTAGGTCCTAGAGACAGCAGGGCGATTATTTCTATCTGTATTTACGTTTTCTCTTGTGAAAAATCTCATACTATTTTCTAACCCAGTTATCTTGACTGAGGTGGAATGCAGCATCTGGCCTATCGTTTGAGGAGTGAGAGTGGGAAAGGACGCGAAAGAAACAATTGCCGCAGTTTTGAAAATGTGTGTCCATTTCGTCTATAACGTCCGTCGAGTCAGAATCGCTAGTTTGTATATCATAATCTATGTACGGGTTCTTCCTGGAGGTTTGGAAAGTCAGGATCGCACTTTTTTAAATTCACTGCCTTTTTTCGTAAATTAAATGCTTACTTTTTACTTTTGCAGCTGCCTGGTTGTCCTCTTCATGCGTGAAGATGTTGAACTAGGCATAGCGGTACGACGTATCCCCCGTTTACTGTTGTTAACTTATTCTTGTCCTCCTTGTAGGAAGGTTGTGATCTGAGAAGACATATTGACGGTTTGCTAGCATTAGCTTATTCTTCTGGAAATTGCTCCCGTGGGTTAACGGTAGTATTTAACTTACCCAAGATCCTTTTTAAAGTTTTCGTGAACATAGCTTTATGCAGAATAAGATCTAATGTAGTACAGCCTCTAGTTTTGCCAGTATCATCACTTGCCTGCTTTTTACGAGAAAAATTCGTAAATATTTTATCGGTGTTCTTCCTTGATTTTGTAGAAGTTTTCACTCTCTTGGCCTATTATAGTTGTGAGTCTAGATGATCTAATCTAAGTCTGATCAGCGCCAGAAGTTTTTTTTACTGGGGCGCATTTCTATTTTCTTGTTTTAATAATTTAAAAAAGAGCGCCTTCGATAAAAAAAAGTTCAGGATATAAGTATTTCCGTCCAAAATTTAATTGGTTATTTTATACGCTCTGTTTATAGTTGCAGATTTTCCGTAAACCTACCTTTTCTGTCTTGTTCACTGCATACTTTACGAAAAATTCCGTAAATGGCCGATACGCAATTTTCACATAAAAACAAGAACGTTTCATTCTCATATCTCACATAAATTGTAGCTAATCCAAAGGAAAAGATTTCCATTCCGTGTTCAAAAGGAGAAAAATTATTTGGCATCGGTGAAAGTAATAAAAATTATGATTTCTTATGAACAAAAAGCTCTTAGAACAGGTATAATATAGATTTAAAACATGCATTTTTAATAGAATAAAAAAATAAATATTAATAGACAATAATCAAACAGGGTCTCAACCGAGATTTTGTTTTTAAATACAGTTTCTTGACATTATGATAATATTTTCTAAACCAAATCGTAACTAAAATTAAATAAAAGTGACTTGGTTTCTAATTACAGTTTCTTGGCGTTATTATAATTTCTAAACCGATACATAACTAAAATTTAATAAAAATGACTTGGACCTGCAAAAATCGGGACCGGCGATTCGAATTTCGAAGATACGTATTTCCTGACGATTTGTCGTATTCTGCATAGTTCGTCTGCATGGAATTTTAGTTTCTTCTTATTTTTTGTGACGTTAAACTTGGAACTTTGAACTTTTGAAAAAAATTCAAACTTAAAAATGTGCTGACTTTTGCATTTTGTTCCAATTAATAAAAAAGAGCAGTTTTATAAAAAACTCGTTCTGCGTAAGTTTTTATTTGATTTTCCAGGCTTTTGGATTGGATTTGATTTGGACAATTCAAAACAAAGCACGCATGCTTTATCATGTTTTTGTTTGCTTTTTATTTGACATTAATTTTCCTCCGTGGTTTAAATGATTAGGAGAACTATCCTTCTCACCCATTTTTGTTTATACATACATAGTTCGAATAGAATTCTTTAAATAAATTTGAAGATGTCTTTTTCGCTATATCACACATATGGGAGATAACAGCTTTTTATGTATATATTTGTAATCTGATGATGCAATGGAATATTTCTTAGATACAGCCGTTAACCTAGTTATTCACTAAATAATTATTTAGTTTTTTCTCTACTCTGCGAAAATGAGGATCTTCTGTACTTTCCTTCTCACTTTGGCGGTCTTCAATCCTATTGGTAAATATAATAATATGTCTATAATTCTTATTATGTTTTATATGATGCATGCATAAATACGGCTATTTCTCAGGCCACTGCTGAGAAACTAAAGTCCTCGATTTCATCTTATAATTATACAGGGTGTCCAAAAAGTCCCGGGATTGTTGGAGATTTCCTTCGTTTAGTCCTGAAGTAAAATTCAACGAGGAATTCAATAGTTAACTTGATTTTGATCTCTAAGTTGACCTTCATGGCCTTTTGAAGGTCAATTTTGTTTTTTTCAAATAGAAACGCCCTTATTCACATCTGCAATCGATAGAGTGGAAAATTTTACGTTCAGTTGCGTACCCAAGTCATAGCTCAATTGTAACGTTCAATGTCAGTTAGAGGTTATTTGAAATTAACAAAAATTTCCAAGAGGTCAGTGCAATTGCGGAAGTAAATTTCAACGAGAAATTCATTGGGTATCTGTATTAATCATGCGTGGTTGGGGAGATCGATTTCGATCTTATGATCAAGTTCGTTTGCTTTTTCATCGAACTTTTCGTAATGGAGAAGGGTTAAATTCTGCCTCAAAATCATCAATTAAAAGAACTGTAAGGCGCTTTATGAATCATGGATCTATCAAGGACCTTCAGAGGGCTGGACGGCAAAAATCTGCAGAATATGAGGAGATGTAGATGGACATAGCCCAAGCATTTGTTGAAAACCCACACCTTAGCTTACGTCGAGCTAGCGATGAGCGTGACGTTGCTCCTGAGACAGTACGAAATATTTTAAAAAGCATTAATTTCCATCTTTACAAAGTTCATCTGGTACAAGAGCTCAATGAAGACGATCCTGA
>JAAAKG020087448.1:0-16495 GCA_010014905.2 Druon quercuslanigerum | reverse complement strand
AATTTTCTAATTCGGGAAATATTATTCAATATAAAATATTATTATTAAATATTATATTTAAATATTATTATTATTATTTAATATTCAATATTATTTATATCATATTATTATTATATTTGGGAATTTTCCAATTCGTACATTTTAATATTCAATAATTTTATGATTCAAAAATGTTTTTATTCGGGATTTTTATAATTCAGAAATATTATTCTGGAATTTTCTAATTCGGGAAATATTGTTCAATATAAAATATTATTATTAATTATGATATTTAAATATTATTATTATTATTTAATATTAAATATTATTTATATCATATTATTATATTCGGGAATTTTACAATTCGTACATTTTAATATTTAAGAATTATTTGTTTCGAAAATGTTATTATATATGGGAGTTTTATAAGTCATAAATATTATTAATTCGAAACTTTATTATACGGAATTATATTATTCGGAAATTGCATAATTCAAGAATTTCATAATACAGGAATTTTTTATTAGCGAAGTTTCCGATCCGGAAATTTTGTTATTTGGGAATTTTCTAATTCGGGACATTTATTATTCGAGAAAATGTTTTCATTCGGGAATCTTGTTATTCGGAAATGTTATAATTCTGGAATTTCCTTATTCGGAAATTTTATTTTTCAGGAATTTTCCAATGAAGGAATTTTATAACTCAAAAATTTAATTATACGGGAATTTTATCATTCAGGAATTTTCCAGTTCGTAAATTTTCTCTTTCGGGAATTTTATTATTTAAGTTTTTTATAATTCAGGTCCCGTGCATTATTAAATTAAATAATAAGTTTCCCTGAAATAATAAATATACCGTCTAATTTATTATATAAAGGGTGAGTTTGCATGGCGTTTCCTACGAAACGCTGTACAAATTCTCCCTGCTCTAACAAACGTCGAATGCCGAAAAAGGTAACGCTAAACTCGCAGAGCATGCGCAGAAACGTCATCACGTGATTTTAGCGTTTACCGTAAACTACGGAACGCTATGAAAAATCTCCCTAATTATTAAAATTCTAGTTTTTTATTTTTGTGTTTGGGAAATGTTTTTTTTTATTGATATGATAACCATACCAGCAAACTACAATTGACCTAACAAGAGAAGATACTTTATTTGTTTATTTTAAATTAGCCCGCGCTCAACGTTACATGCGCAGCACGCTTCCCGCCAACAGCGCAGGAGGGGAGAACCGCAGTGGTGCGGGAAGCAATCTCAGGTACTCATCGGCGAATTGCTGGCTTGGCCGTCAGTCGAAATCAAATGCAGGGCATAAGCAAACTCCCACCTCATCTCTGGTGTAACTTTGGTAATTTTATGACCATATACTGGTATGAGCCGGTAAAACGTAAACACAACCAAAATCCAAAGTTATCCAAAGCAGACTGTCTGATCCAAAGTGGATTTGTGGCTGTTGCCAGATTTTTGGCAGGTCTGGGTTGAGATTTTATGGCGCGAATGGTGACATTTTTTTCTGAATTTTGTGATTTCCCAGGCATATTTTAATCATGCCTGCGGTTTTAAAGCATATCGAAGTGGACAACTTTAAATCGTACAAAGGAAAACTCGTAATTGGTCCTCTGAAGCCGTTTACGGCGGTTGTTGGGCCAAATGGATCTGGTGGGTTATCTTTCAAGTCCAGTGTTTTCATTCAAGTGAGTTCTCATTTTCAAAATATGGATGTATGTTCTGACGTGAATGATGTTTTCTAGGAAAATCCAATTTTATGGACGCTATCAGTTTTGTTATGGGTGAAAAAACAAGCAGTTTACGAGTAAAAAGATTCAATGAACTTATTCATGGAGCGTCCATTGGAATGCCGGTTGCTCGAAGGTAATTTTTTCGGATGTTTACTTTTGTTGAATTTTAGAATGTCACTCTTTAAAATCTTTGAAATTAAAGTTGTTAGTATCACGAGGGTTCAGGACTTGTTTTGATTAGTTTAAAAGCCTTCTTAATTTGATGATACGCATTAGTATTTGTTCTTCTAAAATAAAAATAAAATTACATAAAATTGCCACGATTGCTATTTTTAATTTTAGGTACTCTTTTGCGCAGTAAAAATTTTGAATTGTTTTATTTTTAAATAAACTTGATTTTTATATTAAAGCATTAAAAATTGTCTGAGTAGTTCCTAAGAATTCTTAAAAAATATATAATTTGGTTTTGGATTTCAAAAAATAATTGGTTTAAAAGGTCAAAAAAACAATTTGATTATTTGTTAACAAAAAATTTAATTTGTGAAATTTCCCGCAAAGTTTACAAAAAATTAGTTAACAAAATGATAAAATTACTTTTCAAGCGAAAATAAAACTGTTGCATCTTGCAACATATAAGATAACATGTAAAAGCAGATTATAATAAGTAATAATAATTTCTTTAAACAATTATTTTATCTCAATTTTATTAAGTTTCACCTTGCTCAAAGTGAAAAATGTATATAACATTGAATATTTAAGAAAAAGCGTAACTTTCTAGCATTATTCAAAGATAATATTATTTTAAATATTCATAAATTGTTTAAACAGTTACGTTTGTTAACTTGAATTAATTATTATCTCGCTCTAAGTGAAAAGTAGACAAAAAAATCACGAGAGTTCAGGACTTATTTTGTTTAGTTTGGAAGCCTTCTCAATTTTAAAATATTAGAACTTGTTGTTCCGATATAAAAAGCTTGTTACAAAAATTATTTAAAATTTACCCGATTGCTATTTTAAATTGTAGGTACAATTTTATGCACCACAAATTTTAAATTGTTTTATTATTAAATAAACTTAAATTTTCTATTGCAACGTTTAAATTGTGTAAGTATTTTCAAACAATTGTTTAAAAATGATTTAAACTTATTGTATATTTCTGAGGCTTCTGAGTGTAATATTATAAATAATTTTTTTATATAAAAAAAATTATTTGACTCACAGCGTTACAAACAAATGACTTTTTTTAAATTGATATATTTACACAGTTTTTCCTCTCAAAACCAAAAAGTTGATATTTTTTAATGGAAATAGTCAAGAATTTTCATTTGTTAATAAAAAATCATCGAGGCCAACCAATGTCATAATTTTCCTTAAAGCTGTCGCGAAATCTACACCTACCATTAACAATTAATATTGCTTATTCTTCATCAACTTCCTTGATTTATTGTTTATAAAAATTTTTATAAACAAAAGCGTTTAATTATCAGAGTTGACTTTTTTCTTCGAATGTTTTGTATACATTTTTGAAACGAAACAAAACTTCGTATTGTTTTGTCATTTTTACGTACAACGAGCCTTTATTTATTCATAGCCTTTTAAACAATATATTTTTCCGTGAATAAATAATGACTCGTCGTACGAAAAAATATCGCGAAATTAAAAAGATTTATTTTGGCAGAGATTATTAACTGAATTTTCTAAAAAATCTGTTTTCCTAATTGAAGGTTTTCCTTAATAATTATAGTTATAAACAATAAAGAGAGTAAAATTTTAAATACCTAATAACAATGGTTAACTGTTTAAATATAATTAGTAAATGAATACAGTTTTCGGCCATTTTTCACTGTCAGATTTCGTTTTTTTTTCAACGGAACCATTTTTTAATAATTTTGAATAATCTTCCGCTTATGTTACCCTATTAACGAGTAATAATTTTTTATTCTACAAATTATTTTATAAACTTAGTTGCCATTTAAAAATGGCAACTAAGACCTGGTTTTACGTAGTTTCCGACCAAAACATAGAAAAATAAAGTCTCCGGGTATGTTTAATATGAATTTGTTAATATAAAACTAAAGAGTTTGTTTTAAAATGTTTTAACCTGCTGCATATTGTTTATAATGAGTGCCAATTTAATAAACATATGCACAGCTTAGTTGTTTCCCACTTTAAACACTTTTTTCCTTTACAAAAATTGATAAAAAATTTGTTCACAATAAATAATATGTATAATTTTCTGATACTACATATCAATTTATTAATTTTTCTAATAAATTCGATAAACAAATGAAGCTTTTCGATCACTACACATCCTCAGGGTGGCCGCTGGACCGTGAAACCTGGAAATGACAGGGAATTTTATGAAACCGGAAAATGAAATTGAATTTATTTTTTAACGTGAATTTCACAAATTTGTTAAAAAAAAATATCCAACTTTGATTTAAATAGTTTTTAAAAATAATTAGTTAAGTTAATCCGCAGAATTCCTGAAACCAAGAATCTAACGACCAAATTTGGGCAATCACCATAAAATGTTCATATTGCAATTTGCAAAAGTTAAAAATTGTCCTAAGAAAGAAAAGAAAAAATTTTTGTTTTGGACAAAAGTAAAAAATAGGAAAGAGAAATGAGAAGGAAACTAACTAAACTCCCCTCCTTCTCTTTTTTATTTTTATTATTATCGAATCACAATAAAAAATCATTTGTAAAAAATAATCACAAAAATTTAAATATTAAATATATATAAATTAAATTTGTTAAATTGTTACCTTTTTCAATTATTATATCATTTATTTTAGAATGCGTGATTCGAAAATCTTTTACTTTACAAATTTTCCATTTTAGATTTTTAATTCTTAAGCTCACATTTTCATTTAAAAATATGTTTGGTTGATCAACTACGAATATAAATTAATTATTGTCTAAATTGAACGTTAAAAATAAATTTTTTTAATTGGTACATATTTTTTTAGTTATACAAATGTAAACGCCCGATTAAAACTTTATAAGCTTTTCAATTGTAAAATAACTTCCAAAGTAATTTATTCATAATTAAAGGCTTTTATTAAATTTTAAATAGTATTTCATTCTAAAATATTTCATTTTTAAACCACTAAATTTGAAATTCCTTGATTAAGAAAATGAACAATATTACTTAATGTTTAAAAATATATGACTGTTTATTTAAAATAAGTAATTAAAATTTTAATATTTAAAATGTAACAACAAAAAAACTTTGAACGACGCAGTTTTATAAAGAAATTTAAAATAAGTTACAATTTGAAATTGTTTTTAATAATTTAAACTAAGTGTCTACGTGTACTGGCAAAATCTGACTATTCGTACCAAACTTACGATGAAAATAGTTTACGGACTAATTTAAAACCAAATTTAGAAGCTTTTTAAGAATTTTGAAAGGCTTCAGAATAATAAAAAACATTTACTAGGCAAGTTGAAAGTGATTTTTTATTTTGAAAAATTAATTTTAGGAGAATATTAAATAAGATTTAGAAAGATCTTCGGATAAATCCGAATCATTTAAAAATATGTTTAGAAGTTTTAAAAGTCTTTTAAAATAATTAAGACTTCGAAAAAAACAAACGAAACAACATGTGGATGTTTCAAGATTGTGAAGAATTTTAAGGATTTTAAAACTGTTTGATATAAAAATAATTGTAATTTTAGTTTAAGAAGTGGCCAGTTTATAAAAAAGTAGCATCGTTCAATTAATAATTTTTCTATCTTAAAATTGCTTAAAATGATATAATTTGATAAATTTTAATTTCATTGATTGATTCTTCAATTTAGAGAATCTGAATCTTCGAACTCTATAATTTATAAAAGTTTAAAATTTTCAATTTGACATTTGAGCTGTATTTACTTTAAAGTGGTTTAGTTTTAAAAGTTTATGATTCAATTTGAGTGCTTTAATTTGCAGTTTAGTGTTTATTCAAATGGAAATTTTTTTAGCTTTAGAGTTCTTTTTTATCTTTGATTAAAACGGCCACCCTGCACCCTGAATTACAATATTTTCTTATTACTTTGCACCAACAAAATATTTGAAAATTTATTGGGGCAATTTAAATTTATATGCTAAAAAGGATCTAAGTTTCAGTACATTGATATTTTTAATTTTCTTTTCTTAGTGCGTCAGTGACAGCAGTCTTTTTACTAGAAGATGGTAAAGAAAAGAGTTTTATGCGTTCAGTGCAAGGTTCTTCCTCAGAAAATCGCATAAATGGAAGAGTTGTAACCAGTCAAGCCTATTTAAATGAATTAGAACATCTTGGTATAAACGTAAAGGCTAAAAACTTTCTCGTATTTCAAGGCGCTGTAGAATCAATTGCCATGAAAAATCCTAAAGAGAGAACAGCTTTATTTGAAGAAATCAGTAATTCCGGGGCACTGAAAGCCGAATACGAAAGACTAAGAACCGAAATGTTGCGAGCTGAAGAAGAAACTCAGTTTTCCTACCAAAAGAAGAAAGGAATCGCCGCCGAGCGAAAGGAAGCGAAACTCGAAAAAGAAGAAGCCGAGAAGTATCAGCGATTGAAGGAGGAATATGGAGAAAAACAATTAGAGCTTCAACTCTTCCGTTTATTCCACAATGAAAAAGAAATTGAAGATCTGGAGGACCTGCTGAAGAAGAAACAACACGATGTGGAAAAGATTGAAAAGAAGAAAGAAAAATCTGAGGAGGTTGTGAAAGAGAAGAAGAAAGATGTTGGCAAGCTGGGTCGTGAACTCGCGAAAATTGAACAAGACATCAGGGAAATGGAAGTGGAAATGACGAAGAAGAGGCCAACTTTCATCAAAGCAAAAGAACGTGTTGCCCACATGCAGAAAAAAGTTGAATCTGCCCGTAAATCTTTGGCTCAGGCCAGAACTGCTGATGAAGCTCATAAGAAGGACATCAGTGAGTTGCAGGAGGAGCTTCGTCAGGTGGAAGAAGCTAAGGCAGAATACGAGGCAAGCATTGCTGGTCAATCTCAATTGCAAGGAAGGGACGTTCAACTTGAAGATGAGCAGGTTCGTGAATATAATCGGTTGAAAGAAGAAGCAGGAAAACAATCAGCCAGGTATCTTCAAATGCTCGATTCCATCAATCGAGAACAGAAGTCGGACCAGGACAGACTCGACAATGAAGGCAGGAAAAAAACGGAGATAGATAATAAAATCAAGCAAAAAAGACTATTGAGAGATGAGGCGATGAAGCGCGTTGAGAAATTGGAAGAACATATTAAAGCTTCAGAAGCTGCTTTGGAGGAACAGAAGAAAATGAGAGGTGATTTGCAATGTGATGTTGGATCTTCCAAAGATAAGATTCAAAATCTGCAACGAGAACTTGAGAACATTTCTGAACAGCTCGGAGACGCGAAGGTTGATAAGCACGAGGTTTCGAGAACCAAGAAGAAATCGGAAATTGTGGAGAATTTTAAGAAACTATTTCCTGGAGTTGTAAGTATTTTTTTTTATTTTAGTAGCTTTTTTTATATTTTTTCTTGTAATATTCAGAGTGGCCGCTGGACCGAGAATTTTAATTATTAACATTTTAAATAATGCAATTATTCAGTTTACAATACGTACATATAAAATCTTTTATTACAACATTTTAGTTCTTTATTTTTAAACGTACATTTTCAATAAAAATAATTTTAAAATGCAGACTGGAAGACATAAAACATTAAAAATTAAAAATGTTTGAGATTGAAAATTTGGGATAAAAACGTCTTAAGTTTATAAACTGTAAATCTAAAATCAATTAATGGTTTTTTTAGAATGTATTAGTATTAAGAATTGAAAAATAATTGACTAAATTGTAAAAACAAAAAAAAATTAATATAATAATTGATTTTGCAAAACGGTTCTGACTATATTACAAATGAAAGAACTTACCAAATTTAATGCTAAAAATTAAACTGTTACAATAGAAAAGTATAGACATCCGGATGAAACTTGTTAAACTATTTAAATTTTTTTCAATAATTTCAAATTAATAGATTCGTAATCAAACACTTTTATTAATTTGAAAATTCTATTCAAGTGTTGTTTCAGTATAAAATATATTCACTTCGTAACCCATTCAATTAAAAAAATGTTAATTGAGAAAACGTTGAAATTTCCTGAGAGCTAAATTTAAACTTTAAACGTTACAATTTTAATTGTTCTATTTTTAACATTTGTAATTTGAAAGAAAAACTGTTGAATTTCGATAGATAAATAACAACTGAAGCATTATTAAGTTTTAAAATATGGACTAAGTTTACTACATATTTAGAAAGTTTAAAAGGTTGTAGATTTTTGCAGATGTTGAACAAAAGATATAGAAGCCTTTTAAGCATTTTGAAAGGTTTCAAAAGAATAAAAATATTCATTAAGATTCCTAGGAAAATTGAAAATGATTTTTTAAATTGAAAACATATAAAAATATTTCGCAAATTATCAAAACCGAATCTGCAAAATATTAAGGCAATTTTGGTATGTTTTTAAGCATTTTTTAAGACATTTGAAAGTTTCGTTAAAAATTTCAAAAATAATTTCAATTTTAAAAACATTCCAAGAAATTTAAGTCCAAATTTTTTGAAGATTTGGAAATAAAACTTTAAAAACTTTTGAGGAATTTAAAAAGATTTTAGGAAAATAAAAAAGTCTCTTAAGATTTCAGGGAACATTTTAAATGATGATTCTACTGTTCCATGTACATATTGTACATACAAACTTTACATGATTTTTAAGAGTTCATTGCAAGTGATTTAAAAGAAAAATAAATTTTGAATAATAACTAAAAAAATTACCATTATTATTTTATGAAAAATTCAAGTAAGTTTAAGAGACATTCAAAAGTTTTGATTCCTAAAAAATTAAAATGATGCTTTATTGTCAGCAATTAATTTCAAGAAAACATTTCCACATTTGTCAAACCCGAATCTGCAAGATTTTAAGGCAATTTTTGTAATTTTGCAAGATTTTTAAAAGTAAGAAAGATTCGAATAATTTTTAAAGCTATTTACAAGTTTTCTAAAATTTGTAAAAATAATTTAAACTTTGAAAAGATTGCGACAAATTTAAAACAATAAGTACATTTTTTAAATAAAATTCTGAAGCTTTTAAAGGATTTTGAAAGGTTTTTAGATTTAAAAAAATGTTGTTGTTCAAATGGAAATTGTACAATTATTGATTTTTTAGAACTTAAAATTGAAATAATTTAACATTTAATATAAAAAGTTTTTGTTGATTAATTATTCAATTTAGAATATTGAACATTTTAGCGTAGGCTTATATTTTTTTAAATCTCTATACTATGCAATTTATAAAAGTCATGTTTGCAGTTTAATGGCATTTAATTTCAAATTGTTCGTTTAAAGCCTTAATTTTATATCTGTGAATTATTAAGCATTTTAATTAAAATATTTTAAATCTTTAGTTTTTAAAATATAAAATTCAGAAGAGTTTTAATTCGGATGTTTTAATTTGCATTTTATTTTTTATGACTTGAAATTAAAAACTTTTCACCCCCAGCAGTTTGCATCTTTTACTTTAAATGAGCGTGAAAAATTTCTGCGGACCGGGAAATGTCCGGGAATTTTTTCCTCGATTAAAACTGCCACCCTGATATTAGGAATTTGGTTATGTTCATCAATATTTTATCTTCTTATATTAAAAAATAATAATTTATGTATAATATAATAATATAATTGATCAAATAATATAATAATTTATTTATGTTAATATTTATTGTATTTGTTTGTAGTATGATCGAATGTATAACATGTGCGAGCCGATACATAAACGATACAACGTCGCTGTTACTAAAGTTCTTGGGAAATATATGGAAGCCATCGTTGTTGATACAGAAAAGACAGCTAGGCAATGCATTCAGCATTTGAAGGAGCAGTTTCTCGAGCCAGAAACCTTTTTGCCTTTGGATTATATACAAGCCAAGCCTCTGAAAGAACGATTACGGTTAGTTTATTTTCAATATTTCAAGTAAAAAACAGTTTAATTAAATCAAAAGACACTACTAAACTACTAAACAGTTAAATTTTCAACCAAAGAGATACATTTTCAACACAAAATATTATATTTGTACCAAAAAAGATGAAATCTCAACAAAGTAAAAAAGTTTGTATCGAAATGGTTGAATTTTTAAACAAGAAGATTAATTTTCTGCTTGAAAAGACAAATTTTTGGGAAAACACATAGATTTTAACTAAATAGTTAAATTTTCAGAAAATACGTACATTTTGATTCAAATAGCTACTAGAAAACACGATCTTTTGACAAAATACATACATTTTTATTCAAATAGTTAAATTTTTAACAAAACACATAAATTTTTAATGAAATTTCTACAAAATAAATACATTTTGAACCAAATAGTTAACTTTTCATCAAAATACATAAATTTTGAATTAAATATCTACTAGAAAAAAAGAATTTTGGACAAAATAGATACATTTTTAATCAAACAGTTAAATTTTCAACAAAAAGATTAATCTACTGCGAAAAAAGACAAATTTTCAAGAAAATGCTACTATTTTTTGAAAATCTCATTTTTAACGGAAAATGCAACTACTGTATTTCCGGTTGAAATTATTTCTTTTTTTTATAAAAATTGAACTATTTGCTTGAAAAATGATATTTTTTATTCAACAACTAAACGATTTTTTTAATTCATGAAATTTGTGGAAAATTCGTCTTTTTTGTAGAAAATTAATCTTTTTTGTAGAAAATTAATCTTATTGGTTGAAAATTAATCTTTTTGGTTAAAAATTCATCTTTTTGGTAGGTATAAAATTCAAATATTCCAGTTGCAGATTCACAATTTTAATTGAAAATTTATCAGTTTGGTTGAAAATCAATATTTTCAACTAAAAATGAAAATGAAAATACTATTCTGGAAGAATATTCCATAAATTTAGTTGAAAATTCATTTTTGAATGATAATTTAATTATTTAATTTTTTGTTAACAAATATAACAAATATATATATATTTTTTTTTTAAGTTAAAAAATTTCAGATGATGATTTCTTGTTTTATTTGAAAACTCATTTTTTTGTTTAAAATTCAACTATTCCAGTTAAGAATTCATCATTATTTAAAATGAAAATTAATTTTTTTTCAAAATTCCACTATTTGGTTGAAAATTGGACGCTTTTAGTTAAAAATTAAACTATTTGGTTAAAATTGATGTATTTTGTTCAAAAATTGTATTATTTGGAAAAAATTAAGCTTTTTGTTTGAAAATTAATCTTATTGCTTAAAAATTGAAGTATTTCAGTCAAATATGCATAATATTAGTTGAAAATTTATCAGTTTGGTTGAAAATCAATATTTTAAATTTAAAAATTTAACAATTTAGATGTAAATTTGTCTTTCTTAATTGAAAATTGACCTAATTTTGTTTTAAAAGACTTTTTTTGGTGGGAAACCGTTTTTTTGGTAAAAAATTGTTCAAAAATTCTTCTTTTTGGTCAAAAAATCAAGTATTCAGGTTAAATATTCATTATTTCAGTTGAAAATTTATCTCTCAGGTTAGAAATAAATTCACTTAATTGAAAAATTAACTTTTTTGTTGAAAATTAATTGTTTTAATTATAACTGTTTTTATTTTATTGGCAATTTCTTTTTTAATTGAAAAGCATTTTTTTAAACTGAAAATGAAGATGCTTCTCTGGAAGAATATTTCATTATTTTAGTTCAAAATTCATTTTTTGACTGATAATTTAGTTATTCAATTTTTTTTTGAAAAATGATCTTTTTTATTCAAAAGTTCTTCTTTTTTGGTTGAACATTCATTTTCTTAACTTAAAACTTAATTATTTCATATGATTTATTGTTTTATTTGAAAACTCATTTTTTGGTTTAATTTTTTTTTTTGAAAATTCCACTATTTGGTTGAAAATTGTAGGCCTTTGGTTAAAAATTAAACTATTTAGTTAAAGTTAAGGTATTTTGTTCAAAAATTGTATTAATGGAAAAAATTAATCTTTTTGTTTAAAAATTAATCTTATTGCTTAAAAATTTATCTTTTTGGTTAAAAATGCAAATATTTCAGTTAAATATGCATAATATTAGTTGAAAATGTATCTACTTGGTTAAAAATTCCCCTATTCCAGTTGAAGATTCACAATTTTATGTGAAAATTCATTTATTTTGCAACTTTTATTTCTTTTGTGTCAAAAGATGTTTAGAATAATCGTCATGATTAAAATAAATGTTTGGGTTTCGCGTCAAATATGAATACGTTACTTATAGTTGACCGGGAAAATTGAAAAACTTGACCGATAAATGACCGGGAATTTGAAATCATCCGCCGAATCGCCACGCTGAAAAGTAATATCGAATAAAAAATGTTTATTGTCTGACGTATTTGATAAAATAATTTAACAACATTTAGTAGAAAATAAATAGGAAAATATATGAAAAGGTTTTTATTTTTCTGTTATTTTCCTTGCAGAAATATCCAGGAGCCAAAGAATGTGAAATTGCTTTACGACGTACTTCGTTTCTCCCCAAAAGATATCGACAGAGCTGTTCTCTTCGCGACGAACAATGCTCTAGTTTGTGAAACACCAGAAGATGCCAACAAAGTCGCCTACGAATTGGAAAAGAAAGGGAGATATGATGTAAGTTATAAAAAATTTTATCTTTTTTCTTGAGTTTCTTTTTTTTTTATGCAAAAAATATTATTTCTTTTTTCAGTGTGTCGCCCTCGACGGAACGTTCTATCAGAAGGCTGGAATTATTTCCGGTGGTAGTTTGGATTTGGCGAAGAAGGCTAAAAGGTGGGACGAAAAACAAATGTCGCAACTGAAATCTCAAAAAGTAATTATTTTTGTCAAAAAGGGGCTGATGTATTTTCTTTTGTTAGTAACTCGAAAAGCTTTAGTGATATTGTAACATTTCTCTTTAGGAAAAATTAACAGAGGAATTGAGAGAGATGTTGAAAAAGTCTCGGAAGGAATCTGAATTGAACACAATTGAGTCCCAAATCCGAGGATTGGAGACACGTTTAAAATACAATAAAAGCGACTTGAATAGCACCGTAAGTATGTCTTTTACTTTTAAATAAAATTTAAATACATTTAAGTACATAAATCCTTTTTTATATTTATAATGATCTCAATAAGTAAGAAAGATGAAGATAAGATAATCGAGATGAAGAAGTGGACTCTAATTTAAAATTTCAATTTAAAAAAATCTGATAACAAATATTTTATTTAAGCCGTTAAAAATATTTTGTATGTCGAAATAATAATGACATCGACTTTTAGAGCCTTCACATAGGTGCATTGAAATTTATTTTTGTTTTTTGTTTATAATATAATTAATAAAACAAGTAACTATAAGGTTCTTGAAAATGATGTTTAAATTAAATAGGAATATCGATTATTTTATTATTTGTTTAAAGATTGAACAATTTCATTAAAACTCATGAAAATTCGACTTTTTGAACTACTTTGGCAGAAAATTAAGTTTCTGCTGAAAATTCAACTGAAATCTTCCTTGGTTATACACTCAACTATTTTTTGTCTGAAAATTTGTCATTCCTTTAAAAATTCATCTGTTTTAGTAGAATTTTTTGTTTACCTAACAATGCAGTAAATTAATTTTTGGTCCTGAATGTTCAACGATTTGGATTATATTTTTTATTATAATTATTAATTAAAATATTTTCCCTTATAAATTTTTCTGTTTTAGTAGAAATTTCATATTTTTACTTAACAATGCAGAAAATTAGTTTTTTGGCTTCAATTCAACAGTATTTTTTTAAATTCTTTTTTGTTTAACTATTTTATAGACTTTTTTGTTAAACTATTTTGTAGACTTTTTTTGTTGAATTATAATTTTTTAACTGAAATTCTAATCCATTTTTTGTTGAAAATTGATCTTTTTTAGTGGAAAATTTATTTATCTTTTTACAAAAATTCATCTTTTTTAGTAAAAAAATTAATCTTTTTGGATTAAAATGCACGTTTTTGGTAAAAAAAAAGTCAATTACGTGGTAGAAAATTATTTTTGTTTTATTTTTTTAAATTTATGTCTTCCGATTAAAAATTCATATTTTTTATGAATCTTAACTTTCGTATGAAATTCGTCTGTTTGGTACAAAATTAATCTTCTTGGTAGAAAATCCATCTATTTTTTTTTTAAATTTAACTATTGAGTTGAAAATTAAGTTTCTGTTGAAAATTAATATTTTCGTGTTAAAAAATTACACTATTTTGTAGAAAATTCGTCTCTTTTAGTAAAAATAATTTAAATTTTAAAAGATTTCGAAAAACTGTACACAAAATGTGGGTGTTTCAAAATTCGGTAAGAAAATTTAGAAGCCTTTTATATTTTTGAATTTATTTGGTATTTGAGATTATTTCTTGAAGACTTATTACAGAGAACTATTTTACAAAGTATTTATTTTGATACTAACTGAATTTTAAATTAAATATTTTATAAATACATGTAATTATAATTAAACTGTCACAATAAGAGATTACAAAAAGTTTTTTGTAATTACTCTTTAATAATAATTAATTAAACATGAATTAATTTCTAATACTAAAGACATTAAATATTATATATAAGCATTATTTACCAATTAGATTACCAGAAACAATTAAGCCAAGGTATATTTATAACAAATAACGACAAAGTTAGTAGACTTCCTCTTAAATCCAAAATTGGTCTTTTTCAGAAAAAGCAAATCGCGGAATTAGATGCTGAATTGAGTGTACTCGAGAAGGAATTGAACAAGTTTGGTGTAAGCGTTCAATAAATCACAATTTCCTTTTTTTGTTAAGTTATACTATTTATAGGAATTTAATATTTAATATCATTTTGGTTCAGCCAAAAATTGCAGCAATCGAAAAAACAATGGCAGAAAGAGATATGAAGATTGAGGACATGAAAGAGAAGATGAACAACGTCGAGGATGATGTATTTACCAGCTTCTGTGAATCGATCGGGGTTTCCGATATCCGACAATATGAAGAGAGAGAATTGAGGTAAATAAAATTCCTAGGAATCACATATACAAGTGATAAATTATTAAAACTAGTAACTAATCACTTTTTTTTAGATCGCAGCAAGAAAGAGCAAAGAAGAGAATGGAATTCGAAAATCAGTGTAATCGTATCCACAATCAGTTGGATTTCGAAAAGCAGCGTGACACAGAAAGTGAGTTTAAACAAAAATTATAAAATGTAAAGCTTTATTTATATTTTAACAAACGAATTCGCAATAGAAAATGTAATACCTAATATTTTTGAAAGAAAAGAGCTTCATTTTCGAAAAAATAGTTGAATTCTCAACCAAAACAGTTTCATTTTCTACCAAACAGTTCCATTTTGAACGAAGAAGTATTAAATTTCAACCAAGAGATGAATTTTTAAATAAAAAAGGTGAATTTTGCACAAGGGTTGAACTTCAAACCAAAAAATATTTTTCAGTCAATCATAAAAAAAATGTCATTCAAAATGTTAAATTTCAAGCCAGAAAGACAAGCATTCCACAAAAAGGTAAATTTTCCTCAATATTGTTGGATTTTGAACCCCAAAGATGAATTTTGAGCCAAGAAGATTAAGTTTTTACCAAAAAATGCGACTTCTCTACAAAAAAAATGCATTTTCAAACAAATAGTTATATTTTCAACAAAATACATAAATTTTGAACTAAATAGCTAATAGAAAAGATAGATACGAGAATGAAATAGTTTAATATTATTAAAAAAATTAATTGTAAATAAAAAAATAACTAATTTTGTACAAAAACGTTGTCTTTTCTACAAATAATTGAATTTCCTACCAAATTGTCGAATTTTCAAGGTAAAATTATGAATCTGCAATGAAGAAAATAATTTTTATGAAAGTAGTTCCATTTTCAATCAAAAAGTTGAATTTTCAATGAAAAATGTAACAGTTTATATTTTAAAAAAACAACTATTTTTATGTTTTTATAGTAATCGGTTGTATTTAACCCTAAAAAAAAGAACCCTTAACAAAATATATACATTTTTTACCAAATAGTAAAATTTTTAACCATAAAGATTATTTTTCTAAGAAAAAAGACCAACTTTGCAACAAATTGCATCCATTTTCTACAAAATACTTAAATTTTCAACTCAAAAAAATAAATTTTCAACCAAAAATAGATCAATTAAATTTTTATTTCCAAATCGTTTATTTCTCTGCCAAGAAAATTTTTCAGTGAATAAAGAAATAAAATTTCGCCACATTTTTTACCTGTTGTAGAAATTTTTTAGTAACATGACTTTTCCAAAAACTTTTGGAATTTTCAATCCAAAAAGATGAATTTTCAACCAAAAAGATGATTTTTTATGTAAAATTGTGAATCTACAATGAAACAAAAAAAATCATGCAAGCAGTTCCATTTTTAATCAAAAAGTTGAAATTTCAAACTAAAAAGATGAATTTTCAACGCAAAATTTAATAGTTCAAATTTCATTTAAAAAACACGAATTAAAAAAAAAAAACACTTCTCAACAAATCACATCAATTTTTAACCAAATAGTTAAATTTTCAACTAAAAAATATAAGTTTTAAAAAACTAATTTTCTACAATAAAGGTTGCATTTTTAACTAAATTGTGGAATTTTCAACCCAAAAAGATGATTTTTCCAGAAAATAGGTGACTACATTCGAAAATATGAATTTGGAACTAAAAGTTAATTTTGAACCAAACAACGAAATTTTAATCAAAGAGATGAGTTTAGTTAAAAAATTTTAGTTAATTACTTATTATATTTATTTTTCATCAA
>JAAAKG020087437.1:0-16495 GCA_010014905.2 Druon quercuslanigerum | reverse complement strand
TTAAATAGGAAATAAGGGCATATTCACCTAGCTCCCTCCCTGTGACAATTTTACAAATAGTAGTCTGATTGTACTGTACCTTTCTAGCTTTTTAGAGATTAAATCATCAATTAAAAGATTCATTCAATCGAGTCGAGAGCAAGTGAGCAAGTAATAAAAATTCAAAATTTTTCATTTAAAAAGATCACGAATCTAAACTCGTAATACAAAACGTTTTCTTGAACTGTATAGTAAATCCCAATTTGAGAATAATTAATCTCTGTTTGAGTAATGTTTTTCAGCCGATTGATGCCTTGCCTTGTCTCGTCTTGTCTTGTCTTGCAAGTGACTTACTTTGCTTTGCCTTGACTTGATAATGATAATGATAATGATTCAGAATCCAGATTTTTTTTCATCTCAACGATTAAGCTGTGTGTGTGTGTGTGTGTGTGTGTGTGTGTTGTTGTTCACGTTCTTTTTGTCTGCAGTGCAGTGCAGTGCTAAGTTTTCTGCGTCATGAAGGGCGTCAAAGCGCCGAGTTGTCCCAAGCCCAGCTGTATGTGTTGCATGTGGACTTCCACGCAGTTCTGGAAAACTTGGAGGTTCTGTGGAGCCAATTTCGACTTTATCTGCTCCATTGTGCCCTGGAGAACTTGCAGTTCGTAGGCGTTTTTGTCAGAATCCGAGAGACACTGCCACAGAAAACGAAAAACATTATTACCTCATGAACAAAACAAAAACTAGCTCTGGATAAATAATTTATTATACATTCAAGATAGGTCTGCAACGAATGATTTATTTATTGTGTGTCGATAAATTTAAAGAAACAGCAAGGAACTTCCATGGATTATAAGAAGTGACTTTAATTAAATTTCGTAAAAATTTCACGACATTTTAATGACTTCCAAATGTATTAGGAAATTTTCAAGGGCTCCAAAGAATTTCAATTAATTTCGAGCAACTTCCACTTATTTGAAGGACTTGGAGCTTTTTCAAAAATATTAAAACTAACTCTAGAATATTTAATTGATTTTCCAAGATTTAAAAGGGATTTCGGACTTCCAAACAAATAAGGAGGTGTTGAGGGATTCCAAAAGGTGCCAACAAATTTCGAGGCACTTTCACGGATTTTGAGGTTTTTCAAAACATTTTATAGGATTTCTAAATATTTCAACTAATTTTAAAAGATTTGATCTGTTTTTGAGAGATTAAAAATATTTTCTCCGATTTTAAGGAATTTCAAAACACTTTAAGGGATTTTATACAATGTTTACGATTTTCACGGATGTCAAGGGATTTCAAAGAATTTTCTAGGATTTTAAGAATTCCAAGGGATTTCATAGATCAGACCTAGGGATTAAAAGGGGCTTTCAATTTTTGTAAACTTTTTTTAATGAATTTTGACGATCTCCTAAGATTTCAAGGGATTTTAATAGATTGAAAAAGATTTGTAGATATAAAAAATTGGAAGGGCAATTGTGGAATTCTATTGTAGAGAGTAAGTAATAGAAAGTAATAATAGTAATAGTAAGTAAGTGAGTAAATAAGTAAGTAAGTAATAATAAAAAGAATACCTTGACTTGAAGAATGAGGGCAGTAAGGTCAGTGACGAGCTGAGTCATTTTGTTCGGTTCCTTGTCGTTGATCATATTGTTTTTGGCGACCATGTCAGAGGCCTCTTGCCTGCACTTTTCTCGGAGATGAGAAGGTGCCAACATTGCTGCGACGCTGGGCTCCGGAGCCATGTCCAGGCACATGTCCTGAACCTCATTCAAGAAATCCTGCAGCGCCAGGTTCATTCTTTCCAGTTCAACGACAATTCTGCAATAACCACAAACCAAATGTCAACAAAATAGTTTAATGTTTCTCTCTTTCAATAAAGTTGCGGAAATTTTGACCAGAAAAGATGAGTTTTTAACAAAATCGTTGCATATTGAAAAAAATGTTAAGTAAAAAAGAGTGAAAGTAAAAAGAGAGAGAGAGAGAGAGAGAGAGAGAGAAAGAAAAGTGCTATGATTTTACCCAGCGTATTTCCTCTCGAATTCTGGAGGCAGAGGTTCGCCAAGCGATCTCCTCATCTCGCAGTCCGTGTTCATTTCCTTTAGTTTGTCAACTTTGACTTTCTTCTCGGAGAGAATCTTCCTGAGTCTGACCATGCTCTCGAGCAGCTTGACCGGATAGCCATTCATGGTGCCGCCCATGTGTGACTTTTTGGGAATGGAGGCGTTTGAGGAGGATATGAGGGGGTCGCTGCCCGACAAGCGAGGCGAGTTGATGCCGCTGCTGCTGCTGCTGTTCAGTTTGCTCATGTAGGGAGGCGAGGGCACGTACTGCACATGACTCGGCCGGAATTTACGCGCAAACGACGCCACCGTTATCGTCTCTGGAGGCTCGTTACCCTGCAACAACAACAACAACAAACCACAAATTAATAATAAAGCCAAATAAAGGCTTCATTCACTTTTCGAATAAATATTCTATCTATAGTTGCATCAGCAGGGTGTCGGTGTCTGTCTACTCTACTCTACTCTACTCTACTCAAATCCTAGAAGAAGAAAAACAATTCCCTCAGAATTCCACATTTTTCCAGGTAGCTCAAAGATTTTCACAGGCATAATTTTTCATAGCGCAGAGCCACTCAAATATTTTGCAAATTTTTAAACAATTAACTCGGAATATGTATACAATTTCGTGATTTCTTTTCTTTTGTACATTGTACAGCTTTCAAAAGTGAATTTTTAACCAAATAGATGAATTTTCATTTAAAACAATTAATGTTTAACGAAAATGTTGAGTTCTCAATAAAAAAAGCTAAATTCTAACAATTTACTTGAGCTTTATAAAGAAAAAAATTCCTTTGTAACCAAAAATGTAAATTAAACTTTACATTACAAAATTTCATTGAGCAAAAAAATAATTTCAACTAAATGGTTTTCAACTAAAATTATGAACCTTCACCGGAAATAGATGATTTTTTGACAAGAGTTTCACTTTCAATCAAAAAGTAGAATTTTTCAATAAAATTATGAATAATAAACAGAAATATTTGAATTCTTGACTAAAACAGACAAATTTTCAATCGTTTAGTTAAAGCTTGAACTAAAAAAATCAGTTTTCAACCAAAAGTAGAATAATTAAATTTCTAATTAAAAAATTACTAAACAAAAAAGATTAACTATTTTGTTATGAAAAAGAACGCAGTTTTAAGCAGACGCTTAAAATTTCGACTTAAAGAATCAATTTTTAACCAAAAGTAGAATAGTTGAATTTTCAGTTAAAAAAAATTAATTTCAAAGAAAAAAAACGAATTTTCCACAAAATAGTTTAACACAGTAATATTGAGCTACTTTGAGTAATAAAGAGTCATTTAGTATTGCAATTAAAAAATAAATAAATTAAGCACGCTCTCAAAACAAAAAAAAAATGTGCCCGCTGAGCGAGCACATTCTGTTGCAGCGCTCCCCGCGCGGCTCGTTTCGCTCACAAGCTTGAGCGCGCCTAGGGCGCGTTACTGTCGGTTCTCGCGCTACGCGCTCGGCCTTTCTATATAACCCAAATTTGTGCGCCATCGTTTCAAAACGAAAAGTCCAAGCATCGAAAAATGTAATTTGGTGATTATGAATTCTCATTAGTTAAAGCTCCATCGGCAGTAAGGAACACATTCTCATCACGTATCTCGTGCTTCGCACTAGCTTTCGTCAAGAATGCAAACTTTTCTAGAATATGTTCAACTCTATCAGTACAAATCTCCTTTTTAATGGTTAATTTAATATTTGTTTCTCATTTTGCATTAAATTTTATTCATAGCCATCCTGAAAAATGTATATCACTTCAATAAACTTATAATATTACAATTCATTATATGCATTAGTATTGCAACAAAAATATTTATCCTGTCTTATTTTTACATTAAAAAAATGGGCATTCCAATATAAGAAAAATTAATATTAAACATATTACTACCACTTGTGTCGTTGTGCCATAAATCGAATTTCTTTATATTCAATGTAGATGTAATTCAGGCGAAAAGTTTGGTAAATAAAATGTTATTGTAGTTTATAACAAACTTGTACATATTTTTTGGTTTAACCACTTTTGTCTTGTAATTTTGTTCGTCTCTTGTGTCGTTTCTCCACAAAGTCATAAATTTGTGATAAAAAAAAGATTTGAAAACATTAAAAAATAGGATTAAAATTTTTTAATCACAAATTTATAAACCTCATTGGGCTGGACAACTTTAGTCTGTTAATTTTAGTCCGTATCTCTTGTCGTTTTTCGACAAATTTAATTTTTTAATTTTTTTTTATACAAAATTTATAGACTTTTTTGGGGTAGACAACTTCAATCGGTTAATTTTAGTTCGTACCTTGTGACGTTTTTCAAAAAACTTAATTGTTTAATTATGAATATTTTGTTTTAAGATTTAAAAAAAAAAATTCGCGTCCTATTAAAAATTATTTATGACAAATTTGAATGAATTTTCGCTATTTTTTGCAAGAGATACTTTTTTCTATTTATTTTTTCATAGCTTGTGTCGTTTGTCCAAAACTTAAATTTTTTACTTTTACCATAATGCTGTTTTTTACGACTAAAAAAAAAATATGCATCCTATCGAAAACTATCATGCGTTGTTTGGCTTAAAATGTTCATTTGGTTTATTTTTTTTTGAATTTTGAAAATGCTATAACTCTTATCATTTTCACTTTATTGAAAAAAGTGATGAGGATAAATTGTTCGAGTTCCCGAGTACAATAAATATTCGTACTTCGAATTTTTACATCTTGAAGAAAATAGTCTTAAATATTTCGAAAATGTGCTCACTTTTTGAATTTTTATCAAAAATAGTTGGTTTACGAACTTGTTCTTTCTTTTAAAGCCTTAAAAAAGTGTGTAAAAGCAGAATGGAATCTGATCAATCTTTCGAAAGTTATCGTGCTAACAGAATACAGACTGAAGACAGACAGACAGACAGACAGACACCTTCGTAAAAATAATGTTTTCTGACTCAGGTGGTCTCAAAACGTGGAGATTTGATGTAAACCGACAAAGTGAAATTTTACATAAAACCAATACCTTCTCATTAGGATAAGAATGTAAAAAAAATGCCCTGACAATTCTGGGTTGTCCAGATAGGGGAAGAGAAAGAGAAAGAGAAGAAAGAGCCTGTAGATTGTTGAGAGTGGCCGCGGCGCTGGCGGCACTCTCATCCAACCCTACTATTGATTGATTGAGTGATTAAATAAAAGTGTGATTGATATTAGACATTAGACATTAGATATAAGATATAAGATATAAGATATAAGATATAAGAGATGTTAGATTTTACCAAAACTTCATAGTCGGGTACACTGTGAGTGCCGAGGCCAGCTCTCTCGAAGGTGATTCGGTAGGTGTTGTTGCTGGTGTCGACGGCGTCAATGCTGCCCGTGAACAGGCCGTCTTGTGGCTTTCGCAGTCTAGCAGTGACCTTGGTGCCAATGACCAACTGTAGAGGAATCTCAGACGGCAAATCTTTAAACATCTGAACGTCCGAGCACTTTCTCTGCTGCAGCATTCGAATCTTTTGTCTCTTCCTCTCGAGCTCGCGTCTCTCCTCCTCGAAGAAGGACTGCGAGCACCGTCGAGGCTTTCCCATCATCCGCCTAATCTTGCACCACTCGACGCGCGTCAGCTTTCGCGTTTTCAGCTGCGGGAACGACTCCTTCAGGCAGATCATAAAATCGTTGTCTCCCTCGAAAAGGGTTCTAAACAACAACAACAACAACAACAAGAAATGAGTTGCAAATCTTTCTGAAAAACCAAACCTAGTAGCTTAGTCGCCTATTCGCCTATTCGCAGCCCTCAAACACTACTCTCTCACTTCCGAAATATTCATTCAAAATTCTCTCAATAACAATATCGTCACAGATTTTGCATGCATTAAACTTGCTATGTGTAGTACGAATTTACAAGTTTCTAATAGTCTGAAATCAAAAAGTCTGCAATACTCCATCAATTCTAAAAATTCTTCTTTGTCCATTTTTTCCAGTTATTATTACATTTAAAGTGGAATTATTTTGTGTAAAATTCAAGAATATCGTTAAGAAATCATTTAAAAAAAGTATTGTTAATAAAGTCGTATTTTTCGTTTCAAAATTTAACAGTTTCATTGAAATTCTTTTATTTTTGGCTAGAAAAGTCAACCATTTGGTAGACAATTGACCTGCTTGATTTAAAATTAACGCATTTTGTTGGAAATTAGTCTGTTTGGCCCCAAAATCGAGTTTTTGTTGATAATATAACTGTTTTTACTTTTAATTGTAATATCTTTCCTTCATGTATCATCGATTATATTTTTCGTTGAAAATTCATCTCTTTCGTTTTTGTTTTGTTTAAAATTAATTTTTTAAACTGACAATTGAACTATTGTATTCATTCATAATTTCGTTCAAAATTGACATTTTTCCTGTTTCAACTTTTTTTTAATTAAATTTTTGTTTGTTAAAGTATCAATTATTAATTTTTTTGTTAAAAGGTCATATTTTTGGGTTGAAAATTCAACTCCTCGTTTGAAAGTTAAACTATTGTTGTCCAAGTTTATTTTTATGTTTAAGGTTCATAATTTTAGTTAAAAATTCATTTCTTTGTTGTCTCAGGTCGAAAATTCGACTTTTTATTTGATAGTTTAGGCAGTTTCTTAAAAATTTACTTAATTTGTTGACGATTCATAATTTTGGTTGAAAGTTCGAATTTTAATGAAAATAAATTTTTTTAGTTGAAACATTAACGAGTTCATTCAAAATTCAAATGATTAGTCGTAAATTAACTTTTTTGTTAAAAATTCACATTCTCAGATTGAAAAAAAAAAAAACTATTTGGTAAAAAATTAAACTTTTTTGTCGAAAATTCAGTTTCTTCATAAAAAAATTGCAATTTAAAAAGTAAAGAAATGGATCTGAGTCTTATTTAAGCCGAAGATATTTCAGTTTGAAGGTTGCATGGGTCTGATGGGCCCGAGACCCCAGGTGGAACGAAAAATTTTGAGGTTCTCGCACTTGAGGGTTAAAATGAAATGTCTTGTATTTAAGATATCAACTACTGCAATTTTTGAGAGAAAGTAGTTTTATTTGGTGCGATTTTGTTCCAGAACAGGAGCACACTACTGTGATAGCTCAAAAATGTCAAATAGTGTCAATAGTGTCGTCAATAGTGTAGGGCGTTTTTCGAGGGCTGCATTAATAAAGTATTGCAGAAATTAAAGTCAGAATAATGATGAAAACTGAGATTAATCTTGAACGGGTTAATTTAACTAAATATTATTCTGATGTATATCGGGCGCGAAGTGTAGTTTTTTTTTGTAAATTCAAATGATGGAAAGATTAGAAAGAGTAGAAAGAAAGAAAGAAAGAAAGAAAGAAAGAAAGAAAGAAAGAAAGAAAGAAAGAAAGAAAGAAAAGAGGGAAGAATACGCACTTGTCTATGTTGCTGTAGAACCACTCGTAACAGACCCATTTGTGAGCTTTTGGCAACTTTAACAGATTCCTGAGTCTCATTCCAATTTTTTGGCCAATTCGTCTGTCGGGTGAAGAAGGCTGCTGCTGCTGCTGTTGCTGCTGCGGCTGCTGTTGGTGCTGTTGTTGCTGTTGCTGATGATGGTGGTGGTGGTGTTGGTGCTGCATCTTCATCATCGGTGGTTTACTAGTCTGCTCCCTCTCCTCTTTCATCGGAGACTGCAGATAAGACGTCTCTCGGATCGAGTTGCCGCCACCGCCACCGCCACCGCCACTACCTTTTTTCATCGAGTCACCACCACTCATCCTCAGCATTTTCTTTGCTGGTGAAGGACGTGGCATCTTCTTCGGCGATGGTTTCACGTCCAAGCTCCCTGGCTCTTTTTTTATTCTACAACAAACACAAACACAAATATATACCATTACATTATTTTTTTTTAAGCGAGCACAAGTGACGCGACGCGAAGCTACATCCAACTGATCTAAAAGGAACCCTCACGTTAAAATACTCTCCAGTGTAACGATTTTCCCATCATTTTTGAGGGATTACAGGAAATTCATTACAGAACATCACTATATACAAAAACATTGAAGGAAGGAATGTAATGTAAAGAATGGACAAATTACACAGGAAACAATTCTTTTAGACCACTTATTATAATCTGTAGAAATCTCCTGAAATCTCTAGAAATCATTTCAAATCCCTTGAGAATAAAATATGTATATTAAACTTATTTCCGAAACTTAAAATTTTTTTAATTCCCTAAAACATTTCAAGTACTTAAAGGTCATAGAAAATACCTAAAATCTAGTGAAATTCAGGGAAATTCTATGAAACTCTTGGGGAAAATTCAACAAAATTCGTACCTGTCCGTTGAAAATTTCGGGAAAATTCTTCACATCGTTTGAAATATATAGTATGAAAATAATTTAAAATACTTAATTGAACAAACCCCTATACAAATGTTTTAATTTCTTCATATCTCTTGAAATAGCTGAAATACGTAGAAATTCTTTGCAATAAAATTTAATTCATTCCAAAAAGTTCTCTACAAATTAGTCTAAATCCCTTGAAATTTCATTTTTCAGAATATACATAGTTCTCTAGAAATCTTATAAAATTCTATGAAATCCCGGGAGATTCGAAAAATTTCTTAAACTCTTGTGAAATCCTTCAAAAAACGTTGTATTCAAAGTAATGAAAACTGAAGTGCAAAACAAAGCACTCAAAATATAAATCTTTTGAATTTTCAAATTCCAAAGTTAAGCTCAACATGTTTCAATTCAAATGCTCAATAATTTACAATGGAAGTGCATTTTTTTTATTATCTATGAATTCAACAGTTTCCTCGTAAATTTCAAACTAAAAATATAAATCTATGCTATCATTTCCAATGCTCTAAATTAAAAAAGGAATCAATTATTTTGTAAATTGTCAGTAAGTTATAAGCATTAAAAAATTAAACACTTAAATTCTATTGTGAAAAACAAAAACACTTTTTCAATGTATAAGTTAAATTGTTTCAAATTAATAATTATTATTCCTCTCTATATCAGACCAAAAGATTTTAATTGCTTTTCACGTTTAATTAAAAAAACATTTAATGCTTCACTTAATAAAAAAATAATTAAAATAAAAAGTTTTCATGGAAAATTCAGGGAGATTTCCATGTTTGAATAAAATTAAAAGAAAATGTCTTCTTTCGAACAAAAAAGTTTCTCTTATAGTCAAATAAAAGATTGAAATTAGTCTTAATATTTGAAAAAAGTAAGTGTTTTATAATCAGAGCACAGACAACTAATTAAATTTTAAGGTTTTCAGACAAATTTCGAGATATTCCCAGGTCTAAAAGGTTTCAAAGAAATTAAATGACGTGGCAATTATTGACTTGCTTGTAAAATCGAAAGTCTTTCAATTCATATTATTATTATAGGATTGCAATTAACATCAATAAATTCTGCCAACTGTGTTTAGTAAAAAAAATGTAATCTTAATATACTTAATGTCAAATAATACAATATATTGAATAATTAAATATTTAATCCGAAATTCAGCAAGAAATACTCAATTAAAAGTTCGTAAAATATCCAGATACATTGTGAGTGATATTCAATCTATAATTTCGTACTTGTAACAATATTGACATATTGTACTGGCACATATTGTACGAGTAAGGCCAAATATTTTTTAAAATTCGAGAAGCAGTTAAAATTCAGGTTTACAAGGTAAGGTATAAGAAATTTCAAGGAGAATTTCTTCTTCTGCAGGACAACTTTCTTTTATAGTAGACAAAAAGATTTCAATTGCTGTCAACTTTTTAATAAAGTAAATGTTTTATGTATATGACAATAATAAAAAATAATTAAAATTAAAAGTTTTCAAGGAAAATTCAGGGAGATATATTTCTAGCTTTATAAGGAGAATTAATTTTTCAAAAAGACATTCAAGCTTTCGGGAAAATGAAATGATTTCTGACAGGCCCAAAAGACAATATTAAATCTTAAAGGATTCTGAAGACCCTGAGGAATATGAAAGAAAATATTTCAAGATATTAATGACACCGACAGAGTGTAATGTTCAGACTCGTTAATTTTATTTCAAATTTACTAAATTTTCGGGAAAATGTAGAGTAACTCAAGATAAAGAATGAATAAGGATACAGAATAAAATAGGGGAGAGAAGAAGAAGAAGAAGAACTTGCCTATGATGAGGGTGATTGACCATGATGTCGTCGTAAAAGAGTTTGTTCTTTTTCCTGATCCTCGCTGGCATTCCCCTGCGATTGAGGACTTGAATCGGTTGCGTGGGAGGTTTGCTTTTGCGAGGAGGTTGCGTGCCGACCCTCTGGAGGCCCAGAGCCGCTGGTCCCAGTTCTGGCATTGCTTCCTCCTCCTCGTCGCCGTCGTCATTATTCTCCTCGTCCTCCTCGTCCGTCTTGTCCTCGTCGCCGTCGCCGTCGACTGGCTCGGCCTCCATACTCGAGTCCAGAGAATTGGCCGATATCTGGTGCTCATCGATGTCCATCATCTCGTCCTCGATCTCCGTTTTAATCTGATCCACCGACGGGTAACCTCCGTTCTTAATCGACAGCAACGTCTCCGCTGACTCATCTGTAATTTACATTTTTACATTTTTCCTTTTTCTCTCTTTCTCTCTTTATCTCTTTATCTCTCTATATTTCAACAACACAATTGAATTAACTAATCTTCTCTACACCGCCACTAAAACTGCCCTGCCTTCATTTCGAAATTAAACACACGACATATAGCGAATTCCGCCTCCTACTCAAAAACCATAAACGAAAAAAGATTCCAACGAATTAAACCAGGGATCCGAACGAAATGAACGGGCATTTTCTTACATTTACCAATTATTTCAGTAAATTCAATATAAATTGCACGAAAACTGTGCCAAGTGTGTGAATAGTTACTCAAAAACAAAGCAGTTACGGAGGTGCAATGTCAAAGTTGTGTTTCTTCAAAGTTTTCTGTTACGAGAGAAATGTAAAGGAACGTAACAAAAGTTACGTTTTGCGTTTCATTTCGTTCTTTCATTCTTACATAAAATATAATCACCACACAATTCTGATATTATTTCTTCTTAGTCTCATTGTTTTTTCATACTTTCTTGGTTTGAGCCTTGTTTTTAACAAAATTGGCAAATATCCAAAAATCCCTCTTAATTTCGTTCGAACCCCTAACACTACCAATTTTCAAAAGTTCCGAATAATCAAATTCCCAACAGAATAAATGGCGAATTGTAAAATATCTCGTACAATAAAATTCTTGAATTTAAACAATTAAAACAGTTTTTTCAAATAAATATTATCTATTTATTCAAAAACAGTCATCAAAAATTGTTATCAAACAAGTCTTTTGTTGACGTTGAATTTTTTTAAACCACTACTTGAATTTAAAATAAGAATAATTATTTTTAATTGTTCATTTGGAAATATCGTGTTCAATTAGTGTTTTGTAAAATTGAAACAAAAGTTTTAAGAAATACAGTGCACATTAAAAAAAATCTTTAACCAAAATATTTCATCATTTTATTTTTAATAGATATTTCATTCGTTCCACGTATTGTTTCTTGTAAATCACTGTCTGTTTAAAGAAAACTGGAGAAGAGTGAAAATCCAGAAAAGGACAATTTCGAAATAGAAACTTCCGCACTTATAAAATTTCCCAAATATAAGAATGCGGAAAGACAAATAATCTACAAAAAAAACTTGAATTTTGAACCGAAAAATAGGAATTTAAAAAAATTTAATTTTCAAACCCCAACTGTATAATTGTCAAGACAAGCATAATTAACTTGTAACGAGATAGTTAAATTTAAAAATAAAAAAATCTGTTATCAAAATATGTAATAGTTGATATTTAGAAAAAAATAAATTTAATTTGAAAAGAGAAAAGTTGAATTAAGCCAACAAAGGCGAATTTTCAATTAAATAGTTGAATCCTCAATCAAAACAATCAAGTTTTTGGTCTAAATAAGGATGAGTTCTCAAACAAAAAGAAGATCAATATTCGAGCACAAAAAACGAATTTTCCACCAAAAGATTCCTTTTTAACAAAACACGTAATTTTTCAAGCAATTTTTTAATCTTTAATAGAACTTTCAACCTAATAGTTAGATATTCCTCCCGAGGACAGGCATTTTCAAGCAAAAAGGTAAATTCGTCACCAAAAAGATCAGTACTTTACCAAAAAAGACGAAGTTTCAACAAGATATGAAAATTTTCAACCAAATAACTGAATTTCCAACAGGAGAAGATAAATGTTAAACCAAATACGGAATTATTAAATTTCTTGTGAAAAATTATATTGCACTATCAGCCCAATAATTCCATTTTCGACTCAAAAGATGAATTTACTAACAAACAAAAATAACAATTTTCAATAAAACATATCAAGTTTCAACAAAGTAGTTAAATTTTCAACAAGAAAAAAAATTAAATAGTTACATTTTTAGTGAAAATAATGAAGTGATAATTTAAAAAAAATTCAATCGATGAAATTAATTTTCAACCAAAAGGTGTGTATTAGTCGCCAAGAAGATTAATATTGTACAAGAAAAGACAAGGTTTCAACAAAATACAGGCATTTCCAACCAAATAGGCGGACTCTCATTTAAAAAGTTATTTTCTACAAAACAGTTAAATTTTTAAGCGAAAAATGTAGTCTTAACTAAAATAATGAATCTTCAACCAAGATAATGCACATTTAAACAAGTAGTTGAATTTTCAAGCCAAGCGATGTTTTTCCATAAAAAACGACCAATTCTCAACAAAATACATGAGTTTTCCACAAAGCAGTTAAATTTTCAACCAAGAAGATTGAATGACTCTAAAAAAAAATTAAATTTCGACAATAAGTGGAATAGTTACATTTTCATTCAGTGAAAACAATTAATTTTGAATACAAAGAACTGGAAATAATTGCAGAAGCAAGAGGATTGGAATCGACTGGAGTATTTCAATCGTTTTTGATGAAACCGTTCACATCGGGTATCGAGCTCAAAAGAATTCGAAAAGAATTCTGAGACCTGAATGTTCCTAGGTTAGAAAAGAATTAATTTCTCTTTGGCGCCACGATTCTTGATGGTTATTTACACATATTTATACAATCAAATCCTTCATTTTCGTTTAAAAAAATTAACAAATACTAGAAGAAAAAACTCTGGCGGGTTGATGATGGAGAAAAATTGAATTTTTGGACTAAAATGTAACCTCAAAATAAGTAAGTCACTTGAGGGAATTGACAGGTAATTTGAGGCAGGCAGGCAGGCAGGCAGGCAGGTACTTATTATTACTACTTATTCTGTTCTGCTTTACACATTTGACTCAATTCCGACACACAGAAACACACAAATCCTCAACATTTCACAAACCAATTCCCCGTCAAATTACTTCTAATTCTTTTGAATCTTTTTTTCGTTTACTCTATCCCTCCACAAATAAGAGAAAATGAAATTTCGTCAAAAACTTTCCACTGAATGTCTGTCGACATTCAGTTGTTATATATTAAATATTAAATATCAAATATCAAATATCAAATACTAAATACTGCTTCTGCTGCTTCGAGTAAGCTAATAGACTGATAAGTGATAATAAGTTAACAAGTAGGTAATATTTGAATTTTAAAATGATAATTTTTGGTTTGGTGCTTGAGAGCGCAGATTGACGTACGTGCCCAATTGAATATACGTTGTAAACAGGAAAATTGGAAGAATACGTACAATCCATTTTGGATCGGCGACACTATCACTGATATGTTTAAACTTAAACGTCAAGAAATGATAAATAATTGACATAGAAGAACGCAGCTCGCGACTATACGACTTCTCAGTTCTCTTCAATTCAACCAATTCAACTCATCAACACAACATAACCAAACTTTTCTCCAAAGCTGAAACGTTTTTTGCGCAACGACAACAAAAGCGAGCGAGCGAGCTTGAAATTGAACAAGTCACATCAAACTGACTCGAACTAACTCCGTAACTCAACGATTATTCCAAAAGTCGAAATTCTCTTCTCAAAAGACGTCCCGCTTCAATCCGAAATTGCTGATTTTTGAAATTTTAAACTCCTTATATTGAGAGCAAATTGAAACTGAAATTTCGAGAGTGTACAAGCACGTAGAACGACGTGAAAACAAGTGAAATATTCCTCGCGAAGGTGCACTTTTCAATCAAGATACGATTGTCAGTTTCACGCACTTTATAACGACTTAATTGTATCGAAATGTAGGTAAAGTTTACACTCACTTTCAATCGTGTCCGCCATGTTGCTGTCGACTGATGCATGATGGGTAGGTGTTTCGTGTTTCCGCCAAACGCCAACGCCATGGACTTTCGTGCGTCCCGCTGGTCCCGCTTCAAAAATTTGCCGGTAATGTCGGTTGCTTGCACACATTCACTTTTTTACTTTTTGCCCCCTTTTCTTCCTGATCAAAGCTTTTTCATTTTTAAAAATTTCTTTTCTCTATTTGCCTATTATAGTATCATTTCTCTGCACTGGAATTTCAAAATACAAGGTTTATTTCATATATAGATGGCGTTGACACTGTTTACAGTAATTGAGCGGCAATTTTCAAATGACTCTTGTTCGTGTGGCACAGTGTCAATTATAACAATGTTGAAAAACATTGTTAAAATTAAAAAAGGTAAAGGAAGGACGGGGTACGATGTTCTTCTATTTGCCAGACTTTTTAAAGTGTAGTACTTCAGTAGTACTTCAGGTTGGGTTGGTGAAATCCAAGATGTCTGCACGCCGAAGGTCAAGCAATAATACCAATACCAATAACCAATGAAACGGAACAGTACATTAATTTCTTTTAAACTTGGAAAAAAATGTTTTATCACCATAACTGTATTGCGATATTAATGTTTACTTTTGAAAAGCTGCCCAGTTAAAGAATAAAATAGATCTTTTTTTAACGTAAAGATTTTATAATCTAATTAAATAGCTTTAAAAAAATAATATCCAAATAAATTATGATGAGAAATATTTGTTTTCAAGTTGTAAAGATGTTAGAATCAGGTCCTAAGCTCAAAATTAAATTGCCTCACTTTACTATATGCATACTAGAGTTATGTGCACATCTTTGTGAGATACTCATAGGGACTATACTCCTATTTCAACTCAAGTCTCTGTACGAAGTGAAAAACTGGCTAATTTCAAATCTTACGGTGTAAAACGATTTTTTCGAATTTCTAACAAAGATGTAATTTTAATATATGCACTTATGTGGTAAATTGAAGCAATAATTTAAATATGTGATCAGAGCCTAGTTTCAACGCCCTTGAAGATATAAAATTTCATCCAATATGACAGGTATTTTTGCTTCGGACCTCTAAAAAATTACGTAAAAATCCCATAAAAAGGCCCATAATGTCAGCTAAGCTCGCTTTCACAAAAATGCCATTAGAAGAGAGAGGAGGGGAATTCTATCCGTAACTTTTCATGCTTTTCATTTGGTATTTCATATTGTGACGTCAGCTGCAGTGGGACTTCGATCCTGTTTCAAAGTCGAAAATCCAACGAATCTCTCTTTCTGTTTCCACACGTTAGAAAGAGAGAGCAGTCAGATTTTCGAAACGGTTTTAGGCACGCCGTGGGCCAAGCATTAATACCAATTGCAAATGGAACAAAGCTTTATTTTTTAATCATTCCGAAAAACATTACTTTTCATCATAATTATAATTAGATAGTATTTTTTATTTTTCAAAAGCTATTTAATTAATTAACGAAATCATTTTTCGTAGCGATTTTATTCTTCAATTGAAAAGCTTTCGAAAAATAAAAAATCTGCCCACTGGGCGGGCACAGTCTCGTCTTGCGCTCCGCGTGCGACTTGCAGTTTTGAGCGAACCTTTGACGCGCAACTATTGATTCTGGCGCTTCGCGCTCGATGATATATCTACCTTATGTTTCGTGCTCAATAATGAACTTTTTTACATTGTGTTTTTACACTATTATATCAAATTTACTCAGACAAAAATGCGTGAGGCCGTACGATGTTTCGCCAAGAACGCAAGCACTGTGAGCTGAGGGTGATGAATGGTGACTCAAGGTGAGCACAGTGATTGTGCACGACGTGCAACACAGAGTGCAGTCATTACGTGTCCTCAGATCGCAGGTTTTGTGAGAGAGCGAAATTTTAAAAAATATACTTCTAAAATTATTACAATCCTTGCAGATTGTAATAATTTTAGAAGTCAAACATTAATAATTCTCATCAATAATTTGTATAGAATTTCAAAATATATGATAAACTTTGGAAATATTTTTTTTCAACAAAGAAGAATTGTAGGTTAGAAACGCTTCATTTTTATAAATTAATGTCATGAAACCCTTGAAGCCTTGAAGCCCTTGTAAGAATATTTTTGTATTTGGAATATACAACAATAAGCATCTACGTGCCTCCCCCCCCTCCCCTGTACGCCTCTGAATGCTCTGGGAACCCTGCAATTTTTTCATGGTCCTCCCCGTGGGAAGAGAGGGGGGTGTTTGGAAAAAGGA
>JAAAKG020087415.1:0-16496 GCA_010014905.2 Druon quercuslanigerum | reverse complement strand
ACCTTAAGCTGTAGGTCCCCCTCCCACCACCAAAAAGGGTGTGGGAGGTGTGTTAAGGAATAGGAAGAGGGTGAATGGAAAAAATGTAAACCCTTAGGGGACACATTAGAAGCTTCCACGATTAACTACCGAATTTAAAAGTTCTCGAATAATAAAATTTTTGAATAATAAAATTCCAGATTTGAAAATTTCGGAACTATGACATTCATAAATAATAAAATTTCTGAATAGAAAAATTCCCGAATTCAGAATGTTCCAAATAATAAAATTCCTAAATAATAAAATTCCTGAATTAGAAAACTCCCAAATTGAAAAATTCCAGAATGATAAAACTTCCGAATTTAAAAGTTCTCGAATAATAAAATTTCCGATATGAAAAGTTCCCAAAAAATACAATTTCTAAATAATAAAATTCCAGATTTGAAAAGTTCCTGAATAATAAAATTTCCAAATTGAAAAACTCCCAAATAATAAAATGTCCAATTAATAAAATTCTCTAATTAATCAATTCCGAACTAAAAAGTTCCCGAATAATAAAATTCAAGATTTAAAAAATTCCCGAATTGAAAAGTTCCCGTGTAATCACATTCATATATAATAAAATTTTTGAATTGAAAAATTCCCGAATAATGAAATTCCTAAATAACAAAATTTATCAAATTGAAAAGTTCCCGAATAATACAATTCCTAAATAATAGAATTCCAGAATTGAAAAATTCCTGAAAAATTAAATTCCGGAATAATAATATTTTCAAATTTAAAAAGTCCTAAATAATAAAATGCCGAATTAATAAAATCCTCTCATTATTAAATTGCGGACTGAAAAGTTCCCGAATAATAAAATTTAAGATTTAGAAAATTTCCGAATTGAAAATTTCCCGTATAATCACATTCCTAAATAATAAAATTTCTAAATTGAAAAATTCTTGAATAATGAAATTCCTAAATAATAAAATTTCTGAATTAGAAAATTCCCGAATTGGAAAGTTCCAGAATAAAGAAACTGCCGAATTTAAAAGTTCTCGAATAATAAAATTTCGAAATAATAATGAAATTCCAGATTTGAAAAATTACCGAAACTATGACATTCATAAATAGTAAAATTTCTGAATTAAAAAATTCCCGAATTCAGAATTTCTTAAATAATAAAATTCCTGAATGAGAAAATTTCGAAAATTTCAGAATGATAAAACTCCCGAATTTACAAGTTCTTGAATAATAAAATTTCCAATATGAAAAGTTCCTGAATAATTTAATGCCTAAATAATAAAATTTCCAAATTGAAAAATTCATAAATTAAAAAGTTAATAAATAATTAAAATACCCAAACAATAAAGTTTTTGAATTAATAATTTCGCGAATAATAAAATTTCCGAATTGAAAACTTCCCGTGAAATCACATTCCTCTATAATAAAATTTTTGAATTGAAAAATTTTTGAAAAATAAAATTCTCTAATTAATAAATTCTGAACTGAAAATTTCCCGAATGATAAAATTCCAGAATTAAAAAATTTCTGAATTGAAAAGTTCTCGCATCATATTCATAAATAATAAAATTTCTTAATTGAATAGTTCCCGAATAATACAATTCCTAAATAATAGAATTCTAGAATTGAAAACTTCCTGAATAATTAAATTCCTAAATAATAAAATTTCTGAATTGAAAAATTCCCAAATTTAGAATTTCCCGAATAATAAAATTCTTAAATTATAAAACTGTTGAATTCGAAAATTCCGATGTGAAAAACTTACCGGATAATAACATTCCTAAATAATAAAATTACCAAATTTAAAAGTTCCTGAATGATAAAATTCCTAAATAATAAGAATTCGTAATTGAAAAATTATTAAATTGATAATTCCTGAATATTAATATTCCTCAATAATAAAATTCACAAAAAAAAGTTTCCAAATTAATAATTTCCGAATTCAAAAGTTCGCGAAAAATAAAATTCAGTAATTTAAAACTTTCCGTGCAACCACATTCCTGAATAATAAAATTTCTATGTTGAAAAATTCTCGAAAAATTCCCGAATGAGGAAATTCCCGAATTGAAAAGTTCCCTAATAATAAAATTCCCAGTTGAAAAGTTCCCGGATAATAACATTCCTCAAGAATAAAATTCACGAATTGTAAAAACCCCGAATTAAAAAGTTCTGAAATAATAAAATAAAGAAAGAATAAATTTTCTGAATTAATAATTTCCTAATTGAAAAGTTCCCGAATAATAAAATTCCTGAATTAAAAACTCCTCGAACAATACATTTCTGAATAATAAAATTTCTGAATTGAAAAGTTCTCGAAAAATAAAATTCCTAAATAATAAAATTCCCGAATTCAGAATGTCTTAAATAATAAAATTCCTGAATGAGAAAATTTGGAAAACTTCAGAATGATATAACTCCCGAATTTACAAGTTCTCGAATAATAAATTTTCCAATATGAAAAGTTCCTGAATAATTTAATGCCTGAATAATAAAATTTCCAAATTGAAAAATCCATAAATTAAAAAGTTCTTAAATAATCAAAATGCCCAAACAATAAAGTTTTTGAATTAATAATTTCCCGAATGATAAAATTCCAGAATTAAAAAATTTCCGAATAGAAAAGTTCTCGCATCACATTCATAATAATAAAATTTCTTAATTGAAAAGTTCCCGAATAATACTATTCCAAAATAATCGAATTCCAAAATTGAAATGTTCCTGAATAATTAAATTCCTAAATAATAAAATTTCCAAATTGTAAAATTCCCAAATTGAAAAGTTCTCAAATAATTAAAATACGCAATCAATAAATTTTCCGAATTAATAATATCCCGAATAATGAAATGCCCGAATTGAAAACTTAACGGATAATCACATTCCTAAATAATAACATTTCTGAATTGAAAAATTCTCGAAAAATAAAATTCGCTAATTAATAAATTCCGAACTGAAAAGTTCCCGACTAATAAAATTCCAGAATTAAAAAATTTCCGAATTGAAAAGTTCCCGTATAATCACATTCATAAATAATAAAATTACTGAATTGAAAATATCCCGAAAATTAGAATTCCTAAATAATAGAATTCCAGAATTGTAACGTTCCTGAATAATCAAATTTCTGAATTGAAAAATTCCCAAATTCAGAATTTCCCGAAAAATAAAATTCTTAAATGATAAAATTTTTGAATTAGAAAAATCCAGAATAATAAAACTCCCAAATTTAAATGTTCTTGAATAATAAAATTTCCGATGTGAAAAGTTACCGGAGAATAACATTCCTAAATAATAAAATTACCAAATTTAAAAGTTCGCGAATAATAAAATTCCTAAATAATAAGAATTCAGAATTGAAAAATTTTTGATTTGATAATTCCCGAATAATAAAATTCCGGAATTAAAAACTTCCCATTTAATCACATTTCTGAATAGTAATATTTCTGAATTAAAAAATTCTCGAAAATAAAATTTCCGAAAAAAAACATTTCCGAATTCAAAAGTTCTCGAATAATAAAACTCCTAAATAATAGACTTTCCGAACTAGAAAATTGCCGAATTGAAAAATTCCCCAATAATAAAATTTCCGATTTAAAAAGTTCCCGGATAATTACATTCCTAAATAATCAAATTACCGAATTGAAAAGTTCCCGAATAATAAAATTCCTAAATAATAAGAATTCGTAATTGAAAAATTATTGAATTGATTATTCCTGAATATTAATATTCCTCAATAATAAAATTCCTAAATAACAAAGTTTCCGAATTAATAATTTCCAAATTCAAAAGTTCGCGAATAATAAAATTCCGGAATTTAAAACTTTCCCTGCAACCACATTCCTGAATAATAAAATTTCTATGTTGAAAAATTCTCGAAAAATTCCCGAATGAGAAAATTCCCGAATTGAAAAGTTCCCTAATAATAAAATTCCCGGTTGAAAAGTTCCCGGATAATAACATTCCTCAATAACAAAATTCAAGAATTGTGAAAACCCCACATTGAAAAGTTCTGAAATAATAAAATAAAGAAAGAATAAATTTTCTGAATTAATAATTTCCTAATTGAAAAGTTCCCGAATAATAAAATTCCTGAATTGAAAACTCCCCGAACAATACATTTCTGAATAATCAAATTTCTGAATTGAAAAGTTCCAAAATAATAAAACTCCTAAATAATCAAATTTCCGAATTAGAAAATCCCCGTTTTAAAAAATTTCCTAATAATAAAATTTCCGACTTGAAAATTTCCAAGATAATAACATTCCTAAATAATAAAATTACCAAATTGAAAAGTTCCCGAACAATAAAATTCCTAAATAATGAGAATTCAGATATGAAAATTCTTGAATTGATAATTCCTGAATAATAACATTCCCCAATAATAAAATTCCCAAATTGTAAAATCCCCGAATTGAAAGGTTCTCAAATAATTAAAATACCCAAACGATAAAGTTTCCAAATTAATAATTTCCCGAATAAGAAAATTCCGGAATTGAAAAATTCCCGTGTAATCAAATTCCTAAATAGTAAAATTTCCAAATTGAAAGGTTCCCGAATAATACAATTCCTAAACAATAGAATCCCACAATTAAAAAGTTACTGTATAATTGAATTCCTAAAAAATAAAATTTCTGAATTGTAAAATTCCCGCATTCAGAAGTTCCTGGATAATAATATTCATAAATAATAAAATTACCAAAATGAAAAGTTCCCGAATAATAAAATTTCTAAATAATAAGAATTCAGAATTGACAAATTCATGAATTGATAATTCCCGAATAATAACATTCATCAATAGTAAAATTACCAAAGTATATAATCCCCGAACTGAGAAGTTTTCAAATAATAAAATACCCAAACAACAAAGTTAACGAATTAATAATTTTTTAATTCAAAAGTTCCCGAATAATAAAATTCCGGAATTGAAAATTTTCCGAATTGAAAAATTCTCGAAAAATACTACTCCTAAGTAATAATATTTTCGAATTGAAAACTTCCCGAATAATAAAATTTCTAAATAATAAGAATTGAGAATTGACAAATTCATTGACAAAATCGTGAATTGATAATTCCCGAATAATAATATTCCTTAATAATAAAATTGCCGAATTATAAAACATCAGAATTAAAAAGCTCTCAATCAATAAAATATCCACAAAATAAAGTTTCTGAACTAATAATTTCCTAATTAACAATTTCCCGACTAATAAACTTCCGGAATGGAAAACTTTCCGTGTGATCACATTCCTGAATAATAAAATTTCTAAATTGAAAACTTCCCGAATAATAAAATTTCTAAATAATAAGAATTCAGAATTAGAAAATTCTTGAATTGATAATTCCTGAATAATAACATTTCCCAATAATAAAATTCTCGAATTGAATTGATTGTAAAATCCCCGAATTAAAAAGTTCTCAAATAATTAAAATGCCCAAGCAAATAAGTTTACGATTTAATAATTTTCCGAATAATAAAATTCCGGAATTAGAAAATTCCGGAATTGAAAACTTCTTGTGTAATCAAATTCCTAAATAGTAAAATTTCCAAATTGAAAAGTGCCCGAATAATACAATTCCTTAATAATAGAATCCCAGAATTGAAAAGTTCCTAAATGATTAAATTCCTAAATAATAAAATTTCCAAATTGAAAAACTCCCGAATAATAAAATACCCAATTATTAAATTCTCTAATTAATAAATTTCGAACTGAAAAGTTCCCGAATAATAAAATTCCACAATTAAAAAATTCCCGTATAATCACATTTATACATAATAAAATTCATGAATTTAAAATTTTCCGAATAATTAAATTCCTTAATAACAAAATTTTTGAATTGAAAAATTCCCGCATTCAGAATTTCCCGAATAATAAAATTTATAAATTAGAAAATTCCATAATAATAAAACTCCCGAATATGAAAGATCAAGAATAATAAAATTTCCAATTTGAAAAGTTCCTGGATAATGATATTCCTAAGTAATAAGATTACCGAACTAAAAAGTTCCCGAATAATAAAATTCTTAAATAATAAAGTTTCCGAATTAAGAATTTCTCGAATAATAAAATTACGGAATTGGAAAATCCCCGAATTGAAAGTTTCCCGTGTAATCACATTCCTAAAAAATAAAATTTCTGAATTGAAAAATTTTCGAAAAATAAAAATTCCTAAATCATAAAATTTCCGAATTAGAGAATTCCCGAATTAAAGAGTTTACGAATAATAATATACCCCAAAAAAAATTCTTGATTTGAAAAGTTTCCGAATAATAAAATTCCGAATAGGAAAATTGCAGAACAATAATTTTCCCGAATAATAAGACTTCTAAATAATAATATTCCCGTATAAAAAATTCCCCAATTAGGAAGCTCCCGAAAAATAAAATTCCTGAATAATAAAACTTCCGAATTGGAAAATTCCCCAAAAAAAATTCCGAAATTTATATTATTACCGAATTTTAAAAATCCCGACGTGAGATTGCCCTCCTATAAAAGATACGAACTTAAAAATTCCCCAGTTTAAATTATTTGAAATAAATGATTATAATACTGTTATCAAAGAAATTTTGCTTGATGTTTGAAGTTTTTAAAACTATTGCTTAAATTTAAAATAATAATTCCATAAAAATGGTATGAAAAAATTAATATAAAAATACGTGCGCCTCAAATGAAAAAAAGATTCTCTTTAAATTTTCTTCGAACCTCAGGAAATTTCATAAACAAATTTCTATTTCAACTTTAAACTAATATTTCGATTTTCGAGAACGTTTTTTGCCATTTTCTTAAAATATCATGCATTTTTTCAACCTGAATTTTTTGATCCAGAAATATATATTTTCTTAAATTATTTTTATTATTTGGGAATTTTACAGTTTCAGAAAATTTTACTTTTCGGGACTTTTCAGTCGTGCCATAGAAAATTTCAAAAAAAAAATTTGCGATTTTGCAAGATTACAGAATTTTAGATAAAATTCGATTCAGCTTAACATATCTTCAGAAGTTCCAAAATTTTAAATTTTATTTTAAAGTTTTTAAATGATTTTGAAAGATTTAAAGATAATAAAAACATTCTTTTAAAATTTACAATCCTCACAAATTTTCTATTATGTGATAATAGTCTTTTTCGTGGGAAATTACGGGTATCGTTAATGCAAAATATTTCAATGTCAAAGAATATTTACAATTTTTTAAACAAATTTATATTATATTGAAAAGTTCACCTCAAAATTACTTTTTTGAAACAAAAATTATTAAATTTCTATTCAATGATGTTTATTTAAGATAATAAAATTCACAAACTTGATTATGTTACTGCTGTTAAATTAAAAAAAATTTACATTAAAAATTTATTATGAAATGATAAAAAGTTATATAATAATTGTTAAAAATAAGTCAATAAAAAATTTCCTTTGTCAAAATGAAAATTAGAATTTATTTTTTATTTTTTGATCTGCTAATTTCATTTTATAAAATTTGTTATTTTATTTAATTTATTTCATTTTATAAAAACTAATCAAGTGCTAATATTACAATAAAATTAGAAGCTTTCAGTTTTGAATCCTTAAGTATTACTTACTTCTAATAATTATTTTCTGATTTTAAATTTAAATTTTTTCTTTTCTCTTTTTTATATTTGTCTGAAATTTTTGTTTTTAACAGGGATTTTTTTCATATTGCAATTGGAACATTTTTTTTATTGTTCAGTGTAGTCCAAATTTGGTCATTGGCTTCTTGTTTATTTTACAGGAGTTTTCATAAATTTTAACTAATTACCTATCTAGTAATATTTTGTATGAACAAAAAAAAAATTTATTTTGGCCCGGATTTGAACCCGCAACGCTACTATACAGGACCATTTACGGCACCGGAACCGCATTCTCACTTTGAATAATTTTCACGGGACTAAGGACCTTTTTATTGAATTTTTGGTTACAATGTTGGAAAGTTATAAAAGTTTAGTATCACTTTTAATGATTTAAGAACGTTTTATAAACATTAATTACGACCATGTTCTTACGTGGGATTTGTGTCTGTGTGCGCGGCCGGAATATATTATCGTTTTGTTCCTGACCGAGTCGGGGCTGGTTGTCATTGGCTCATTTGTTAGACGCCATCAGACGCCATCCAAAGCATGCGGGGCCTTGATTTAGTGCCTCCACCTCAAACCCAGCTGTCCCGTGATCTCCGATGTACTTCAACATTATATCAAATGAGACAAAGAGACCAATCCACTCTTTCGTCTTACTTCACCTCCAATTCCTGTCAATGTCTTACCACCTTTAAGAATATTCAAGCTTTTTGCAGTGATTTTTTTGTTTGATTGTATTTTTGTAGTCACATCAATTGTTAGGGTCATTAGCGATTGTGGTATAGGGTTAATTATAAATGTAGGGTAGAATAGAAGCAAAGATTAAAAAAAAAAAAAAAACATTTGGTCTTGCTTTCTGTCTGGGGAATCGAACCCGCGCGAGTGGGTTCTGCATGCCAATGTTGAAACACAAAACAATTACGATACCATTTCAACCAAATTGAGTTCCTTTTTTTCGTATCTGTCGTACCATAAACAGTCTTTTGAATTTCGATGGAAAGATAGAATTATCGATTTTATGAAACCAATTAATAAAAAAAAAAAGATTTCTTTTTTCCGATTTTTATAAACGATTCATTTTTTTTGTGATTTCAAGAAATTCCGAGGGATTGCGAAGAATTCCCAAAGATTTTAGAAAATTATAAATGATTTAAATTGATTGTGAAAGAATCTCAAAGATGTCCAAAGGATACCCGAAATTTTTAAAACGATGAAAACTCTAGGGGCTCGTAAATGTTGCGGCTCAAGTAAAAGTTTTAAGGATTCCTTTTTAGTTTGTTGGTATCCGACAGATGGCGACGTAAAAAAAATCTGCAGTCGATACAAGTTTTAAACATAACCTTAAAAAATGTCTCTATACTTTTTGTTTTTTAAACCAATTTTTTCCTGTGAAATGTAATTAAATGTCCATTATAAAATAAGGGTGCATCATATTTTGGGTTCCTTAAGAAAAGTGTATCGATTTTTATTATTCTTTATCAAAAGAGGTTCCTATTTGATTCCGGAACCCAAAGTAGGTACTAAAAGAATCAAAGGATTTTACGAAATTTAAAAAAACGTTAATTTATTTCAAGAAATTCGATTACAAGGAATTTCCAATGATTTCAGAAAATTTGGAAAGATTTAAAGAGAATTACAAGTATTTTAATTTCAAAGGATTTTACAGGATTTTAAAAAAAATTCAGAGATTTTCAAGGATTTTCAATAAATTACTAAAAATTGTATAGTATTGCTAGTGATTTCTATGGATTTTGTAGGATTTTAAAGGATTTAAAAAAATTAAACAAAATTTTAACGGATTTGAAGGTATTCTTAACGATTTAGGATTTCGAACATTTTTCCCGGAATTTTTAAGGATTTCGAGAAATTCCTCAAGATTTCAAAGGATTTTGAAAAATCGGACCAGATTGAATGGATTTCAAGCATTTTCATTACAAGGAATTTTAAAAGATTTCAAAAAATTCTAAAATATTTAAATGGAATTTCAAGTATTTTTATTAAAAAGGATTTTACGGTTTTTTAAGCAAATTTGAGAGCTTTTCAAGGATTTCAATATTTCCTTAATGATTTTATAGTACTGCTATAAATTTTAAAGGATTTTATTATTTTAAGCAATTAAACAAAATCTTCAGGGATTTTAAAAAATTCCTAAATATTTCAAGATAATTTATAATATTTTCAAATATTTCGAAGGATTTTACGGGATTTTTCGCAACTTTGAGAGATTTCTAAGGATTTCAAAAAATTCCTGAGAATTTTATAGTATTGCTATAGATGCTTAAGGATTTTGTAGGTTTTTTAAGATTTCAGAGGATTTTAAGAAATTACACAAAATTTGCAGCGATTTAAAAAAATTCCTAAATTTTTCAAGAGAATTTATAGTATTTTTAAATATTTCAAATGATATTACGGAATTTTCGCAAATTTTACAGATTTTCAAGGATTTTAATAAATTCTTAAGGATTTTAAAGTATTGCTAGTGATCTTTAGGAACTTGGTGAGATTTTAAATATTTCAAAGGATTTTAAAAAATTAAACAAAATTTTTAACGATTTTAAGAATATCTTAAATATTTCAATAGAATTTTTAATATTTTTAAACAACTCCAAGGATTTACTAAGGTTTGAAGAGATTGTAAGGGATACTCAACTACTTAGAGAATTTTCCAGGAATTTTTTGGGATTTCGAGGAATTTCTAAGGATTTCAATGAACATTGGGAAATCGGAAAATATTTAAATGCATTGCAAGAAATCCAAAAAGATTAAAAAGGAATTTTAATTATTTTAATTTCAATGGATTTTATGGGATTTTAAGCAAATTTAAGAGATTTTGAAGGATTTCAATAAATACCTGAGGATTTCAAAGGATTTTAAGGAATGAAACAAAATGTTCACGGATTTGAAGAAATTCACAAATACTTCAAGAGAATTTGTAATATTTTCAATTATTTTAAAGGATATAAGGGATTTTTCGCGAGTTTGAGAGATGTTTAAGGATTTAAATAAATCCCTAATGATTTTATAGTTCTCCAGTGGTCTTTAGGAATTTTGTACGATTTTAAAGATTTAATAGGATTTAAAGAAATTAAATAAAATTTTAACGGATTTAAAGGTATTCTTATCGATTTAGGATTTCGAAAATTTTTTCCAAATTATTAAGGATTTCGAGAAATTCCTAAAGACTTCAAAGGAGTTTACGAAATCGGGCCAGATTTGAATGGTTTTCAAGCATTTCGATTACAAGGGATTTCCAAATATTTCAAGAAATTCCAAAATATTTAAAGGAAATTTCAAGTATTTTAATTTCAAAGGATTTTACGGTATTTTAAGAAACTTTTAGAGAATTTCAAGGATTTTAATAAATCCCTGAGGATTTTATAGTTTTGCTATAGATTTTTAGGAATTTTGTCGGTTGTTTAGGATTTCAAGGGATTTTAAGAAATTAAACAAAATATTCAGGGATTTAAAAAAATTTCTAAATATTTCAAGAGAATTTGTAATATTTTCAAATATTTCAAAGGATTTTACGGGATTTTTCGCAAATTTAAGAGATTTTCAAGAATTCTAATAAATTCCTAAGATTTCTGTAGTATTACTAGTGATTTCTATGGATTTTGTAGGATTTCAAATGATTTTAAGAAATAAAACAAAATTTTAACGGTTTTGAAGGTATTCTTAACGATTCAGGATTTCGAAAATTTTTTCCGAATTATTAAGGATTTCGAGGAATTCCTTAAAAGTTCAAAGGAGTTTACGAAATCAGACCAGATTTGAATGAATTTAAAGTATTTTGATTACAAGGGATTTCGAAATATTTCAAGAAATTCCAAAATATTCGAAGGGAATTCCAAGTATTTTAATTTTAAAAGATTTTACTTTATTTTAAGCAAATTTGAGAGATTTTCAAGGACTTTAATAATTCCCTGAGGATTTAGTAGTATTGCTAGGGATCTTTAGGAATTTTGTAGGAATTCAAAGATTTTAAAGGATAAATAATAAATTCCTGAGAATTTTATAGTGTTCCTATAGATTTTTAGGGATTTTTGTAGGGTTTTTAAAATTTCAAAGGAGTTTAAGGAATTAAACAAAATTTTCAGGGATTTTAAGAAATTCCCAAAGATTTCAAGAGAATTTGTCATTTTTTAATATGTTTCAGAGGATTTTACGGGATTTCTCGCAAATTTGAGAGATTTTGAAGGATTCTAATAAATCCCTAAGGATTTTATAGTATTGCTAGTCATCCTTAGGATTTTTATAGGATTTTAAAGATTTCAAAGGACTTTAAAAATTGTTAAAAATTTCAAGGAATTTTAAGAATATCCGAATTTCGAAAATTTGAAAATTTTTCCGAAATTTGTTGGGATTTCGAGTAATTTCTAAGGATTTCAGAGGACATTAAGAGTTCGGAAAAGATTTAAATGCATTTCAAGAAATTCAAAAAGATTTTAACGGAATTTCAAGTATTCTAATTTCAAAGAATTTAACGGGATTTTAAGAAAATATTCCGCTGATTTCAGTAAAACTCAAGTGAATTCAGAAGAATTCAAAAGGATTTAAGAAAAATTTGATGTTTTACTTGAGTGAGTTTAAAAAAGTGAAGAAAAGAATTAAATGAAATTCGAGAGAATTTAGGGAAATTTAAAGGCAATGAGAAGAATTCGGTATAATTCATAATAATTCGTTATGAATAAAGAAGATTTAAGTTTATTAAAACTATTTAAAAAGTTTGTTGAATTTATTAAATTTAGAATGAATTAAGAATAATTCAAGGGAATCCGATAGAATTTGATGAATTGCCTAAGAAATCTTGGTGAGTTCAAAACACTTCATTATAAACTCAAAAAATTCACATAAAAAATTTAATAAATTGAGAAGAATAAAGTAAATGTAGATGAGTTTAACTAAATTCAGAAGAATTTAAAAGAATTTAAAAGAAATGTAGGATAAATTCGTAAGAATTAAGTGTGAGTTCCAAATGAATTTAAAATAGGAATACAAAATAAATTTAAAATAATTTAAGTGAACTAACAAAATTTAAAAAAACAGGTTCAAATAGAATTCGAATCACTTTAGACAAACTTGTAGAAAATGAAAAGAATTCGAAGGAGTTCATAAAAATTTAAGCTGAATTAAAAGAAAAGTGTATTAAAAACAATTCCAAACTTTTTAAAAACTTCCGTGAATTATTTAAATTTTGAAATAATTAAAAAAAATTCAAGGGCTTTCGAACGAATTTGGTAAAATCCCTAAAAAATCTAGGTGAGTTTAAAACACATCATAGTGTTTTGCATGAATCAAATTTTGAAAAAATTAAAAAAAATTTAAGTGGTTTCAAAAGAATCTGATGAAATGCCTAAGCAATCTAGGTAAATTTAAAAGACTTTATAGCAAATTAAAAAAAGCGACAAGAAACTTGTAATAAATTGAGTTCAATTGAACGAATGCAGAGGAACTCAATTGAATTTAAAAAATAGAGGAATTGCGAGGAATTTAACATAATCCGAGGCATAAATTATTAAGAATTCAATGTGAATTCCAAATGAATTTGAATTAAATCAATAAAAATATGAAATAATCCGTTAATTCCAATGAAATGTGAGTGAATTTAGAAGAATTCAAGGGAATTCAATTAAAGTCATGCGAATTCAAGATAAATAAAATTATAATTTAAGTAAATAAACAAAAACAAATCAAATAAAAAATTGCAATCGAATTAAGTGAAATGAGATTGAACAGAGTTCAGAATTAATTAAAAAGAATTCAAGAAAATTATAAATATATCCACAAAAAACTGAAGAATTAAATAAAATTCGAATCACTTTAGAGAAACTTGAAGAAAATGAGAAGAATTCGAAGGAATTCATAAAAATGCCAGCTGAATTAAAAAGAAGTTGATTAAAAATAATTCTAAACTTTTTAAAAAGTTCTTAGAATTAATCAAATTTTGAAGTAATTAAAAAAAAATTCAAGGGGATTAGAAAGAATTTGATGAAATGCCTGAGAAATCTAGATGAGTTTAAAAGACATAAACCCAAAATTTAATGAATTAAGTAAATTTAAAAGAATTGAATTGAATTCACCAAAATTCAAAAGAATTCGAAAGAATTTACAGGAATTCCTGGAATAAATTAAAAAGAATTCAATGTGAGTTCTAAATGAATTCGAATTAATTCAATAAAAAATATGAAATAATCCACTAATTCCAATGAAATGTGAGTGAATTTAGAAGAATTCAATGGAATTCAATTAAAGTCATGCGAATTCAATATGAATAATATTATAATTTAAGTAAATAAACAAAAGCAAAACAATTTAAAAAATTTCAATCGAATTGAGTAAAATAAGATTAAAGAGAGTTCATAATTAATTTAAAAGAATTCAAGATAATTATAAATATATCCACAATAAACTAAAGAATTAAATAAAATTCGAGTCACTTTAGAGAAACTTGAAGAAAATGAGAAGAACTCGAAGGAATTCATAAAATTTCCAGCTAAATTTAAGAAGAGTTTATTAAAAACAATTCCAAACTTTTTAAAAACTTCTTTGAATTAATCAAATTTTGAATTGATTAAAAAAAATTCAAGGGGATTTAAAAAAATTTGATGAAATTCCTAAGAAATCTATGTGAGTTTAAAAGACTTCATGTCAATTCAAAAAAGCAGCAACCAAAATTTAATGAATTGAGTAAATTTAGAAGAATTCAATTGAATTCACCAAAATTCAAGAGAATTCGAAGGAATTTACAGGGATTCATGGAATAAATTAATAAGAATTCAGTATGGGATCCAAATGAATTCAAATTAATTGATAACTATCTGAAATATTCCGTTAATTTCAGTAAGATTGGAGTAAATTTAGAAGAATTCAAGAGGATTTAAGAAAAATCGATGAAATCCAGATAACTAATAAAATAATCGAAATGAAGCAACCAAAAAATAATTTTATTTGAAAAAAATTTGATCGAATTTAGTAAAATGGAATTGGACAGAATACATAGCAAATTCAGAAAAGTTTAAGTGAGTTAACAAAATTTAAGAAAAGAATGAAATGAAATTTGAGTGAATTAGGAGAAATTCAAAGGTATTGAGAAGAATTCGATATAATTCATAATAAATTATTGTAAGTGAAGAAAATTTAAGTGTAATGAAAACAATTGAAAAATTTCTTTGAATTCATTACATATGGAATGTACGAAGAAGAATTCAAGGGAATTCGAAAGAATTGGATGAAATGCTTAAGAAATGTATTATAGGTGAATTTAAAATACTTCATAGTGTATTCTACCTAATTTATCAACTTAAGTAGAATTGAGTAAATGTAGATGAATTCAATGAAATTCAAAAGAATTCCAACGAATTGAAATTAAATGTGAAATTAATAAATAAGAATTCAGTGTGAGTTCCCATTGAATTTAAATTAATTGAAAAATATCTTTAATATTCGGCTGAAGAACTCAATTGAATTTAAAAAATAGAGGAATTGGGTGGAATTTAAAAGAATTCAAAGCATTCATCAATAAGAAGTCAATGTTAGTTCCAAATGAATTCGACATAATTTAAAAAAATCTGAAATATTCTTTTAATTTCAGTGGAATGTGAATAAATTCAGAAGAGTTCAAGGGAATTCAAGGGATTTTAAGGGAATTCGTTTAAATTCATGCGAAATCAAGAAAAACAAATAAAATTGAAGTAAATGGAAAAAAATCTATTAAATTAACAAAAATGAAAGTAAATAAAATTAGTCAATAAGAATCTGATAAAACCCATAAGTATTCAAGATGAATTCAAAAGTTTTCAGGATAAATTAAAATTGAGGTCCAAACAGAATAAGTGAAATTGAAGTAAATGAAGAAAGAGTCAAGCAAATTCAAAAGAATTCGATGATATCAGAAGAAATCAAAATGATTCAACAGCAGTTCAACTAAAAAGAACAAAAAAAAGTTAATTAAAAATAGAAAAATTTAATAAGAATTAAAAAGAATTCAAATAAATTAAAATAAAATTATAAATTTTTGAAAGAAATGACTAAAGTGATATTTTTATTTTTATAAAGTGTTTTGTGCCTTTAACTTAAGAATTCACTGAAAAGTGGTTGAGAGAAAAGTGACAAAAATTTATTTTAGAAAAAAGTGACAAAAAGTGACAAAAAGTGACAAAAAGTGACAAAAAGTGGCAAAAAGTGACAAAAAGTGGCAAAAAGTGACAGAAAGTGACTCTTTGGCCCAATACTGATATACGATACGGAATACTCACACGTTTCTAGTCTCTTTTCGATACAGCGTACCGTTCCGTCCAGTTCGCTAATCAATCTTTCTAGCAATCACCCCAGGTGAAGAGCTTCACAAAGTCATTATATTGCTAAAATCGAAAAGTATCTACCAAATTAAAGAGAGCTCCCTTTTTCATTGTTTACAAGTTATAATAAAAAGTTTGATATCAAAAGAAACAGTCTCAAAAATAGTTTGATATTTTTATTAATGAATTCTGAGTAGCCTTACATTAGAAGTGATGTTCTCAGCTCATTCTCAATTCTTTCAACCACTTTTCCTTTCTCTCGTTCGCCGACGGTTAACGTCTTCCTCGAAACACCCGGGACAAACGCGATTCGTCAAAGTGACGATTAGACGGTCACGGAACCGTCACGGGGAATATGGACTCTCGCAATTTTTCATTTTTTTATTTTCTATGGGTGCGAAGTGAAATTTTCACAGAAACATGATCCTCATCTGCCTCCAATGCACTAATTAAAAGCTATATTCAAAAGTTCTCTATTATTAATGTAAAATAAACATTAATTTTATTTTTAATTACACTAACTTGGGACGCTATTTTCAGTGATTTTTGCCCCCCCCCCCCATAGCCCTCTTGCGACAATTTGCGAAATTAATATAATAATAAAATTAAATATTTAAAATATTTAAAAAA
>JAAAKG020087404.1:0-16496 GCA_010014905.2 Druon quercuslanigerum | reverse complement strand
ATATATTATAGAGGGTTCATTTTTAAGTAAATGGATGCAGCAGATTCAAAAAGCATGAAAAATGTATCGCTTTTATCAGTTCAGTCGATCTGCAGCCTCCGATATTCAAGCGATTTGTTACCAATTTTTTAAAATTAATTCACGTGTATTGAGATTCCACACATGGAAGACAGACTTTAAAAGCAGCAACTTTTTCCCTGATCTGAATATTTGAATGGTTGATTTTCGAAAGAATCTAAACACCATTATTAAAATGTAGAATAAAAAGAAACTTTCTCGATAATACAGTTTTTAATCAAAGTCAGAATAATTAAATGCGTACTTCAAATCAAAGAATCGGGCTAACGACACAAAACTATTTTTTCGGGGAGAGCGCTTGAAGCATAACGCTAATCGATCAGGCATATCGTCTTCTATAAGAATCGATGAAAACCCGAAAATCGATTTTTGTGTCGTTAGCCCGATTCTGTCGTTCCACATCACATATATCAGTACTGAATTGAAAAAATGGGAAAAAGAAGTACTTGTTATAAACTGTTTTCTGAATTTAAGTGTAGTCACTTGAAGAATGTTCAAGGAATACTTTCTACCCAATAACATTCAAATTGGACCCTTTCAGTCACCTTTTATAGTGCCCGAAAAATGCCACAACAAATGCAAAATAGCAGTTATCTATCATATTCATGCTAAATAAGGTATTCTTTGGAATTTTTGCAACATTTGAATTACTTTTAATCGATAAGTGACGAGTTAAGAAGTATTTTATAAATAATTTTGAATTGTTTAAAAAATAATTGTCCATTTAAACAATTGATTTTCTCTTGTAAGTTGTACAAAGTTAATGTTTCAGGATAAATGATACTAATTTGATGAATGTCAAGGGCATTACTTCGTATTAAACATAATTCGTAATCATTTAAAAAAATGTTATTTGTTTAAACTATTTTTCCCCCTTAAAACTGTAAAAACTCATTATCGTTTTTTATAAGGTGCAACTTCAAATTCCCTTATATTCTCTTGCACACGGGCCTCACAGATCGGCCCCAATTTCACCTATTGTGCGCTATATTCAGTTAAAGTCCCTAAAATACCCTATTTTCAAAATTTGGTCAAGAGTCAGTTTACCTACTTTTTTACATGAAAAGATCACTATTCAACTGATTTCTAAAACTATGTTTGAATTATCTTGAATTTTTTTGAAATATTTCGGGGTATTTTTATATGTTCGGAGACATGTTAAGCATACTTTAATCACTTAAAGGGGTTTTGAGGAATTTATCGTATTTTTAAAACTTGTAAGGCATTTCAAAAGTATTTAATTGATAATATTTTAGGAAATTTAAAAATATTTCAATAGAGTAGCCACGTTAGACGTTAAAAATAATCCATTCCTTTTTTTAAGAGCTGCTTTTAACACATGCACATTTGGGGTTTCCACTTCTGATAATTTAAGGTATGCATATGTTTTTTCGTCAACAAGATGTTGAATAGGGTTTCCCCACCTATGAGAGAGAAAAATGTCTGAATGTAATTGTTTGGAAAACAGAAAATTTGTTGCATATCCGCAAATAGTGATAAATTTGAACTAAATTTCGTTTGATTCTCATAAAGCATTGGTGTAAGAATAAAAAATCAAAATGCAAACATTTGTTCAGTGCACCGGCCTTCCCCTCCACCAGTCTATTAACAGGTTCTCCCTGCAACCTGCCAGCCACCTTGCATTCGCCTGGTTAAACTATTACACGCTATACCGGCACGATAGATGTTAATATCCTCTCTTTGAAGATTCTAGTGAATAGCTTGTAACGCTATGAGTGGTTGATTTTATCTAGTCCGGGGGTTGAAAAGTTCTTATTTCTACCGATAAATTTCTCACTTCTTCAGCAGTTGCAACAGTTGCCTTTGGAATGCGTTACGAAAGAGTGAGATATCTGAAGCGTCTTCATTTAACTTGTGGGCATCTTCATATACTTGTTCCCAGAAGACCTAAGTCTCTTCTAGACTAGGCAGATTTTTAACGGCACATGATGTTTTGTTAAACAGACGTGAAGGATGAGTAGAAAAGGTGGAATTTTCATGGACCCACTTTACTCGCCGCTTAAGATGCTCTTTGGCTGTTGAAAGAGCTCTTATTTTTTGTGTATAATGTTACGCGAGGGTCAGCAGTTTACACTTGTTCAGCGTCTGATTTACTATTCGTAAGTTTCGAGCAAGTTTCCTAACTTTTGGAGTGAATTTTTTATTTCATGTTATTGTAGCTAATTACGCACTGAACATTTGATCCATGCTGTTTTCCTGTTTTACTTTTGAACTGAAGCTGTGAAATACGCTCGCGAGTCTTAGGCGTACTGAAGTATCATTACTTCTATTGTCGCTAAGCAGGGAGACAACCTTCTCATAAACTATACAGTTCATATTCCAGAAATCAACATCTTCAGGGATTATTATGGAGAAGTTATAGGCTGCAGAAGCTACTGTTATGGTTCCTTAAAGCAACCATTTCCGACGCTACCGGAAGGTGCACTTAATCCATTCCTGCTCCTTCTATCCTAGAAGGTAAGAAAGAACTGGAAATTTACGAAAGAGACTTCGCACAATACTGTTACTTAGAGTCTGATCTGTATCCGCGGATAACTTTACGCGGTAGACGGCATAGTTGGAGGTGAAGATTTCACCTCTGGATAATTTTTTGGAGCGATGAACCTTTGTACAATGTTAGGAGGAACAGTTTTGATGGTCCTAGCTCGCGATGGACTGAGCCTGTCGCTGGGAAATTGGGATTTTGTTGATTTGGCTAAGAAATTGATCTTTCATATACCCAAGGCAGACGATTATGAGAACTATAAGTTGCGGTTAATAATTCGATCGTTTTTTTCCTCCTCAGGCGTGATATTTATCGGCTGTTGCCGAGAATGTAATCACGTAAAATATGTTCGTCGACAGACAGGAATAATGGATGCAAAAGGTAGAATTTTCCATAATCTTCTTTACTCGATGTTCAAGGCACTCTTTGGAAGTTGAAAGAGCTCTTATTTGTTGCCTGTAGTGCTGTTTGATGGTCAACAGCTTACACTTTTTCGTTTGAGTTCACTTAGTCTAGTAGCAGTACGTTTCATCCTATTGCAATGTGCGTTTATTTTAAACCCCCAGCGAAATAGATACTCATGAACCTCCTCACTTTTGAAGTGTCATTTAAGTCCTTTATCATGAATATGCGTATCGCGGGACATCTACACTTCGCCGGGTAAGGCCAAGGGAGATGAAAACAGTAGAAAAGCTCCTTCCGAGTTCAACCAGTTTTTCGATTGTCAAGTTTGAATCTAGACATTCGATATCATCAAATGCTCACAGTATTCCTAGGAGTAAAACTTATCGCTCAACTTTAGTTAAACGCAGGGAATACACGACCTAGGCGTATATCAGAAGCGGTCACCCATGCGAAAAGTAGCCGCGCTTGAAACGGCTTAACGTCTGTGACTTACTTGACTCGGGGGAATTTTTACATTTTGACTTTCGATTCGAAATGAGACACCAAAAGACCCCGAGGTATGTTCTTAGGCCATATCGGTTTTGTTTTACAATGTTTCTCAGCCATGTTTGATACGTCATTGTGAATTTTGATATTTTTACATCATATTAAAAATCAGCTACCCCAAAACCCCCGAAGTAGTAATGATCGGCCATATCAGGTTAATTTTAGGAATTTCTTCCGCCATAAAAGTTTCGTATAGGATCTTAAATCGCTTTGTTTTCCGAACATGCGACATAGATTTATGGTTGAAATTATTTTTTAAATTGAACTTCTTCAGGTGGAATTCACGGAATTCAAGAAATTCATGACATTCGTGGAATGCAACAAGTTTTTAGGGAATTCTTTGAATTACTTGAATTTCTTGAATCCCGTAAATTCATACCACTCAAACATTATTTCGAAGTTTCGCTTCTACCTTGCGTCCCGAGACACACGCACTTTTTTAACTTTCTCTCTATTTTCCTCATAGTCTGTGCATCCCTCTAAGTTCTTCTTGTCGAAAGATAATTAATTTTTACATAAAAAATATTACTTTATTATACTATGCGGCGTTACCTTTGCAAGTTTAAGGTTTCAAACATCAAATAGAGGTAAAACAATAACAAGGAGGGGGTTCAAGGGCCCCAAACACTCGGCGCTGAAGTAATGAACCTCAATCTGGATCTCGGGGATTTAGAACAACCATTTTGGCATGGTCGGTAGTCACGGTCTCCCAAAGTTTAAGGTCAACAGTGGCCTCCTCTCGTCAGTAGGCAGCTTGAATAACGAGATATTGCCTCTGCAAGACATAAACTTGCAGCAGTTACTTTGGAGAACGTTTTCATATAGCTTTTAAGAGAAAGTCTTCAATTTTCATCAAATTCTGATCACTTATTACATTTGAATTAGGAAAAAAATTGGTGGTGTCCCAGCTGATTCACTTTATCTCCATAAGGTTACATGTTACACTTCGATTGGCTTCGTGACAGTCTTATGACCTCACTAGGTCAAGACTGTATTTATTTGTCTTTATTTTTATATCACATTAATTAGATTATTGCATATTTATAATTTTAGATAAGGTCAAGTCCGACAGCACCTCCACCAACATCGTTTTCTTCAGTGTTTTCAAACACGAATACAAATGCTAGTGCAACTAGTGCTGGAGCATTAGCTAGTGGTGCAATGCCACAAACACTAGATCAACTTTTGGAGAGACAGTGGGAACAAGGTAGCCAATTTTTGATGGAACAGGCTCAGCACTTTGACAGTGAGTCAAAATAAGCATATTTAATTTCTTATACATTAAAAATTTTCTATACTATATTATTCCGCTCGACACGCAGTAAGGCATTGATTTACATTATTTTATTAAAAAAATATTGTTCATGAATGAAGTGATTTCTCCTAGTCCAAATTAAAGACTTAAATTAGTTTTCCTGAACATGTCAAAGTCCAAGAACGCTTTAGGAATAAGTATTTCTTTTAAGCCAATTTAAATCTTTTAAAAACACAAATATTATTTATGAAATTTGTTTTAATTTTTTTCGGTATCTTACCTGAGGGTCGAAATTCAAATCTAGTTTGCGTGAGCATAATTTGAAAGATTATCGAATTTCATTCGACACATGTCACGGCTTTTTTGTAAGTAGAGCTCAGTTTTGAAAATAATAATGTAAAAAATTTCGACTACCTTAACTGATTTACTAGTATCAGCCAGACGGGAACGTGACTCACCCAGCGGCGCTGGACTAGTTAGAATTTTTTTTACGTTTGTCCACTACAAACAGCAGCATTTTCTTCCTTTCCATGATTTTTCGCTTCAAAAACCCCCACATGTTACCAAGCATAACCACGGAAAGACTGAAAAAAATGGATTCATTAATAATTAGTAATTGATCATTTATTAATAATTAATAATAATGCAAAATATATTTTCACAATAAATAATTATTAGTAATTATTGATTATCAATTCATTAATAATATAATTGAAATAAACAATAGTAATGATATCAATTTTTGTATTATGTAAAAAAAGTTTTAGCCAAAAGATTCGAACCCCACAGCAGCGGAAGCTGGGTAAGAGACGTGCTGTGTGACTGATACTAGTATATCAGTGAGACTCAATTTTAAAAATCATTATTTTCAAAACTGGCCTTTTCCGGGGTTTTGATGTTTTTATTCAAATATTGCCGACATATTTCGACTCCGATCCGAGTCCTTTTCAAGCCATAATTCTGTAGAGAAGATGTGCCCAGCTGGGGAAATTCCCGCCAGTAAAACATGTTCAGCATCCACCACTGTTTTGCCTGGAGAGCGAGGGTGTTGGTCGACGCTTTCTCGAAGCTCTCCTCTGTCGGGGTGCTTGGGGTGTTTAAATTTTCAATGTAAAATTATAATAGTGACTAGAGTTTTAATTATTTTATTTCAGTATATTTACATTTATTTTCAATTATTGTAGTTCAAAGGAGAAGTGTGCAAAGTGTTTCGTTATTGTACATTATTCAATATCTTAAAATCACAGTTTTGGTTGATCAATACTTTTGAAAGTCTAACAATATATTAAAATGATGCCCAAGTTAGAAATATAAGTTATAGAATTCTTAGAGTCGAAGTAGAAAAAGCACAGGAAGGTAACTAACAAAATGTCATTGTGTGCCATTTTTTTACTGTCTCTGAGTTGAATTAAGACAGTGATAAAACATCAAATATTTATTTAAAAAATGAACTGATGATCCGTCTCCGAGATTTGGAGTAACTGAATGCAGGTGGAAAAAGTTTGATAAAGAAAAAACATTTAGTTTCCATAAAATAAAGTTTAAGTTTTGAGGTTGGAATTTGAGGGATTCTGAAAAGTGACTTAAAATCGTGTCAAGAATTAGAATTTTTATTTTCCTTGGTGACACGTGGCCGAGGTATTCAGTTGATGAATATATAGAGAACAAAGTTGTATTACCAGTATTGTTGTTGTATTACCGTTGTAGTTACCTGTCCTTATGATACACAAGTAGTTGGACGTCAAAAACCCTGAAAGCCAACCTAAACCCCGGCTTTTAAAGTCGATCGAAATCGAAGATCCGACATTCGATCCATGCCACAGTCGGATCGAATATTTCGATTCGATCGGCCCGTCGATCGAATGTCGAAAAACCGACATTTGATCCGCGCTACGATCGGATCGAATTTTTCGATCCGATCGGCGCGTTGATCGAATGTCGAAAATCCGACATTCGATCCGCCTTACAATCTGATCGAATTTTTCGATTCCATCGGTGAGTCGAAAAACCGACATTCGATCCGCGTTACGATCGGATCGGTTTGTTCGATTCGATCGGTCGACCTTAAATTGTTGAAAATTGAAAATAATGAAAATCCAATATGCGACTAAGGAAAGGCATTTACGGTTTTTAATTTATAATTTTAATTCTAAAAATCTAATCCGATGCATATAGAATGCAGATTTCAGATCCATAGAAACATGAAGACAATACTGTGTCAATCTGCTGGTTAATATTACGCATCCTATATATAGTTTAACAATAAAAAATAACGTGCTGGTAATTTTTATTTTAGTAATTAAAACTTGCTATACGATTACATAGTATCTAGTAATAATAATTCTATAGATGTTATTCATTTCAAGATTTTTAAATCGTTTTCTAAAGACTTAAAGGTCAATATTTATTTTCTTGTTTAATATTCTCAAAACTAAATTATAAAGGGGGAGGGTCGCTACTGAGAGGGGCCCAATATTCTGTTATTCGCGTGCACACTCTCTTCGCGCACGGTTTGTTTCACTCCCAAATTTGAGCGCGCCTAAGGTGCGCGGACTGTCCATTCGCGCGCTTTGCGCTCGATTATATATGTCTCACGCTTCACGCATGATAGTACATTTGCCTCGCGCTTCGCGCTCGATAATATATTTACCTCGCCCTATTCGGTCGGCCTTTACATTTTTTTCAGATTTGTGCGCCTGTAATTTGCTGATTGCGATTTTTTCTTGTTAAAGCTCCTTCGGCTTTAGCGAACATTCGTATACTTGTATCTTACTTTACATTAAATTTTATTTTCAGCTACCTTGAAAAAGTTATATCATCTCAATAAACTTTTTATTATTGCAATTCATAAAATCCGTTGGTGTTAAAACAGAAGATGTATTTTAATTGCCTTATTTTTATAGTGTAAAAAGGTGCGCATATTATTAAACAAAAATTGTTATCAGCGTCAATTTTCCATAAACACAATTTTTTTATAATATTTTTTACGAGTAAAACTAAAAATATCCGTTCTAGCGTGAGGTAGTTTGACACAAATTTGTAGATATAATGCAGGCAAAAATGTTGTTGAATAGAATGTTATTGTAGCTTGTGTTCCTTTTATGAAAAGTGAATTTTTTTATTTTTGATATATTTCCATAATAAGAATTTATCACGAAATTGTAGATATTTTTTTGGTAAAGAACTTTTGTCTTATCGTCTTTTTCGTCATTTGTGTTTTTTCCAAAAATTTATCTTTCTTGTTTTTCATCTTAATTTTACTAATAAAAAAAACTGCACGCCCTGTATTAAAAATTATTGATGGTAAATTTGTAGATCCTTTTTGTTAGAAAAATTTTTGTCTGCTGATTTTTTTTCCTACCGTATGTCGTATTTCAAACAAGTTAACTGTTATTTTTAATAAAACAAAAACTGCATATCCTATACAAAAGTGATCAATACAAAATTTGTAGATTTTTTTGAGGTGCTCAATCTGAGCAGGCTCATTTTTTTGTCTCACGCCTAATTCGACAGTAAAATGGATTTTTTGATTTTTCATTATTTTTGTGATATCCAAATTTGAACTTTAGACTTTTCGAAAAAATCTTATAAGTTGTTGTGAAAGCATTGTAAGGCTTCCCAAAATAAACATTTTCTTGCTCCAGTCTTTTTTTGGTATCGTGCGTTGTTTGGCATAAAATGTCAATTTTCGTTTTTTTTGGGGGATATTGTAAGTGCTACAAGTCTGATAATTTTGATTTTATCGTATTCCCCTCCACAAATGTCAAAGAAATATTTCTTCAAATCAAAAACAAAGGATACTGAATCTAACTTTAATCTAAATAAGTATTCAATTGAACTTCATTGGAATAAATGTTTATTTGTTACGAATAAACATATGTGGACCAATTAATTGATTTAAATGTATCCGAATCAATTCAAAGAATCGAACAATAAAATATAGCCAAAGAATTCTTTTCTTCAGATCAACAAAAGATATGGGTCCGGTTTAGATACAAATTCAAGTAAATCCATTCACACAGTTCGAGTGTTAAAAATTTTACAACAATTATTTTACAATTAAATTCTAAATCTGTTCAATGTTAAACAATTTACAAATTTGGATGTTGAAGATTCAAAAAAATATCAATACGATAGCCTTAATAATTAGGCAAATTAAAATGTCTGATTGAAACTTTATAAACTAGTTTCAATGTGAGAATAACTTAAAATAAATATTGTTACAGTCTAAAAAAAAACAATTTTTAACCTAATCAGTTTGAGATATTTTAATTAAAAATATTTGAAAATGCGCATCTCTATTAATCACATATTTAAAACTAAACAATTTCAAACTGATTTGCCACGGAAACATTAAAATAAATAAAATAAATCTTGGTTGTTAATTTTTTCTCAATTGTAAGAGGAAGTTTATTGGTTTTCAATTTTTATTCAGAGAAAAAATGGAAAGCATTTTATTGTAATTGGCAGTACATTTTATACATTAAAGGTTTGTATTGATTTGAAAAGAAAGAATAATTTTAATTTAGGCATTTAAAACGATGGCGTGAAAACGCTATGAATTAGCTATGCATATATAGGGTCTTCAAGCGTCACTTTTTAAGAGTAATCTATTTTCAATTTTAAAAATTTCCACGGACTAGTTTTTTCTAATTCTCCTTAAAAAATTGAAATTGTTTAAGGGAGCGTCGATTTACGAAAAACGTTTTTCAAATAAAAATTATTATTTCGTTGCGATGATTATTTCGACTTCTGTCAAGGAATATTTTTTTGAGTTCCATGGATATACATTTATATTTATACTAAAAGAATATTTTTTACATTTGAATACCTTTCTCGTTGTGTTGACTATGACAATTGTTAGAAGGCAGTTAATATTTGTAAAATTGAATTTAATATTAATTGTAACTCAGAAGAATATTTCTTCAATTCAAGTACTTATTTGATTGCAATGATTTTGTCGACTTCTGGCATGTAATAAATATTTTTTTGTTAATTACGATAATTTGCTATTTGATAATTTTTGATGGTCAACGATAACCTAATTGGAAGAAAATATGTAAAAAAAACAACTAAAAAAGTAATAAACGATTCAATATAAGGCATACTCAGTATAGGATTTTCCGACGCGCGGGTCAATTGAATCGAGAAACCGATTCGAAGGTAATATTATCGGTTTTTTGACATTCGATCGACGCGCCGATCGAATCGAAAAATTCGATCCAATCGTAGCGCGGATCGAATGTCGGTTTTTCGACATTTGATCAGTGGGTAGATCGAATCGAATTAACCGAGCCGAAAATGAACGCAGATCGGATCGAAAATATCACATTCGATCCGACCCAATGCACACGTCTAATGTTAACGTATTAGGTTCAAATTCACTTTCGAATATTATATTTGATACATATAGTATTTAGTAGAACGTATCTGAATTTATTGATACTGTGTAGGATTCAGATTTTATAATTATATTTAATTTCTGTAACTTACCTTTCTACCTTGTGCATGATGTTAATAAACTGTTATGCTGCAAAAAGTATCAACCAAAATTTCTGTACATTATTTTGACATGAGATTCTTGCGCCTAATATGCGGGAAAACTCTGATCGCCGAAGTCAGTAACGAGATAATTGTCAAAGAATGTGGTGCGGAAGAGACACTAGTTGAATTTCAAAATTTCAAACAGAATTTCAAAATAACGATTAACGGAACAAGTGTATCAAGGTGAAGTAAATGGCAGCTTTCCCAGAGGCTGACCGCGGAAATAATGGTTAGAATGTGTGAATGAGACCCTATTTAGAAGAGACATAAGAAGCCACAGAAACGCGAGAGCTTGCATGAAAAAATGCCTGGACGTGAAAGAAGCTAGAGAAGTATACCAGGACAGCGAAGTATGGCGAAAATAGTTAATAAGAAGAGTGTCAGTAGAGTAAATGACGCCTGAAGCCAAAGAACTTGGATACTAATGGACCCAAGTGGGGAACCTCACATGTCAACTTTGTGAGGATCTTCACTCGGGATCTTCACGAGAATTCTAGATCAATCTAAAAATTTTATAATCCCTTTCTCACACTACTCCCTTCTCCGCCGAGTGAGTCACGCGTACTCTGAAAGGGAAACGGCTTCATGGTGTAATAATAATACACACACATAAATGTAAATACTGAATTGAAATAATAAAAACTCTAGTCGCTGTTACAAATTTATATTGAAAATTTAATCGCCCCAAGCACCATGACATATTGCGTATCCTAAGGCGCTGCGCACGTCGCAGAAAGAGCATCTAACACTCGTCTACCACTAACCGATTGGAATTTCGCCTCCAAGGTGGTAGACAGCAAAAAAGTGGAATGGACTTCAGGGTCCTTCTGTCCCTATAATCACCAGGGGCAGGTGGCATCTAGTGATTTTAAAAATAGGAATGGATTTTATCGTCACTCCACTGGCGAAATTATTTAGGGCAAACATAAATCATTCTAAAACCTGGGAAGGAGGGTTACACTTCTGGTGCAGTCCACGTCAAGTCATAACAAGAATTTTATTCATGGAATGGGATTTGGATATAACTCGGCGTATACTGTTATATATTAGTGAAGAAAACCCCCTCCAGTGATTTGTGGACATTCGAAAAAATGGCGGAGATATGTGTTCGAAAATTTGTGTATCTTTTTCTAAGTATTACATATCTTCGGTTCTAATTAACTGATTTAACTTTTTAAGCTCTGAAATTTTTTGTATTGACATGTTCTTTTGATTTTTTCATAAGAAACCATTTATGTTCTCCACAAGTCCTGGGAGTTTTATCTTAAGACCACTAGTGTCGAATGAGAAAATAAATAAAACGTAATGTTCTACACGACGAAATGACCATCATTATGCCACATCGCGCCACGTCCGCTGCGTTTCGCTTTTGTTCCTATATTCGCGCCAAGCGTGCTTGTGTGAACTTGAATTGGAAAAATAAAAAATCTCTACTCTCACATTTCACACGTACCTCAGTAATATAAAAAAATTTGTATGCCTGTTCCCGAAAGTATTCGCGAAAATTTTCAATTTATTACAAAAAACCATTTGATTCGTGATATATTTGCCATAAGAAATTTTCGCAAGGATAAACTCATTCTCGCAGAAGAAGAGATCAATTTTATTGAGCAAAAAACTAAGAAACAAAAGCAAGACGCTTTCACAAAAGTATGTGAAACGATAAGCTGCAATCTTTTTGATGAAAATCCTTTCAATGAAAATGAAGAAATTGTAGTTCATTTGAAGGAAAATTTGACAAAGCCGAATGAAGCAAAAGAAGACAAATTACAATTGTAAACATTTTGCCGAACAGTTGGAAAATCAGGAAGATTTAATCCGTTTTCAATTCTTCTTATCGCATGGCTTGTGCAGCTAAAGAATGAATCAATTCAAAAGCATTTCTGCCTTTTCTAGCAAAAAACGCGGGAAAAACTTTGTCAGAACAAAGGGCATTGTGAGTAAAAGATTTTTAGAACCATGATGATAATAGTCGTCTCATGCCAGGGAAAAACTATTGACTATCCGTAAAAATAAATTAAGAGAAAGTAATCCTTTAAAAACTTTTATTTTTGTGTAATTTAAGAGAATTCAGACTGAAAGAGTGCGTTCTGTCTGGAACAAGTGGTACCCACAACGTTTGCGTCTGTAATCCCCATTAGAACGCTAATTATATGTTTATTGGTGGAAATAAAAAACAATTATCTATGTCTAATTCTCTACCATTTCTAAGCTTCAAGCATTGGATAGCCCAGTCGATTGGTAATCCTGAACAAATAGCGTGTTATTCTAATAAATACCCGAACTATCCCGGCGATGAGAACCTTAAACTTCTTTTAGAAAGAGCCTAAATGAAAAATTTTGTTGAAAATATCCAAATTAAACAGTGTTTAAACGTGGATCGATCAAATTTAGAAACTGTTATGGCCCCAGTAGATGAATTTATCGACAGCTTAAGCGAAAATATGAAATGACTTCAAACGCCAAACGACAAAGTATGTATATCAATAGTGTGAAGAATAGTTTATTAGAAGGTCATATTCTTGTTCAACTAGATTTTGCTGAAAACCACACGATTGATTTACAAGTTGATTCTCAAGATAAGCATTGGTTAAAAACACAAGTGACAGTTCATCCTTTTGTGACATACTACCGAACACTTGAGGTCAAGTAAAACACGCAAATAACGATATACAAATGCTATAGAAATTTTCGACTGGGCTAAAGGACATTTCAAAGACCTTCATGTCAAATTCTGCAATAGCTACGAATACAAAGCAGAAGAAGCATTTTTAAGCGAAAGATTTAAAAATTGTATTACAACTGAGGGTACACAACATACAAGCTGTCGCTTCCATTTCTAAGACCGTTTTCACTCCTCTCTCTCCCAGGATTGCCGTTTAGCATTGTCTGCACATCCCTTTCCTTTCTCGTAAAATCTTGATCGATGAAAGCCTTCTTATCCTTTATCCTATTTTTGTTTTGCATTACCTCAAACTTTTCTTCCCAGCTCTCCAATTCCACAACCGCAACTTCATTCTCCTTTCTCCCCACTACCCTAACTTTCCCTACCTTGCCTTTTAACCCACCCTATGCTCTGTAGCAGCGCTTTCACCCCCTCCCTTACTTTCCCGCTCTTTTGATTCAATCCTCGCATTACAATATTATTTCTCCTATCTGCCTTCTCTCCATTCTCAACTCCATTGTCCGTATCCTTTCCTTATCCGCTCTCTCCTGCTTTTCATTCCTGCCCTCTCCCAATTTCTCATTTTCCACCCTCTCCCAAATACCTTTCATCTCGTCCTCCATTATGTCAGTTACTTCCATTTCCGACCTGCACTCCACCATCTCAAGTCTTTTCCCGCCCTTTCCTTCCGCATCCTAATCTCTTCTTTCATCTGCTTCATTCTACCCTCTTTTTCCTCCCTTACCGACACCACTTCCCTCTGCAATCCTTCTACTTTCTTCAGCAATCTGAGAGCCTCCTTTTCCGTCTGCCCATCCATTTTTATAGGGGGGGGGGGGATGACATACGTGTCCGTACGCTTTTTCAAACGGATTCTCTAGCGCGCTTTTCTCCCGACTCTCTTTGCTGTCTCTTTTCCTCTTCCCTCCCTGACGTGCCACTCGACACCGGGGACACTTGTCCCGACACCGGGGATATTTGTTTATGTTTCTTTAAAGAAATTATATAAACAAATGCCTATTATCGGCATTTATGCGCAAAAAAATCGTTTTTTCTTATTCTGCACAAACTATCTTGTCAGTAATTTTAATTATATTTATATATTTATATTTGCGAAAATTGTAGTTTTTTGCTAATTGTCTGCAAATATAATTGGCCATGTTTTTTTAGCGGTTCAAATTTATCGTTCAATGTTTTATATATTATTTAAGCAATTTATATGATTGAATGTTTTTTATCGGCATTTATGGACAAACGAAGGTAGTTTTTTCTTCAGATTTTCTACAAACTATATTGCCGGTGAAGTGTAGTAACAAACATTTATCTTCTGATGTTTTTTTGCTTATTTTTAAAACAAATGATTATCGATATTTACTAATAAAAACATTTTTGTTTATGTTAATTGTATTATAATCAATGATATCGTTAATTCCGGAGTGCTTAATTTACAACCAGGAACTCGAGAGCCTCCGGGTCAAGGACAGTATCAATCTGTTTTCAATTTGTTCTTAGGTAAGACAAGTAAGCATCAGATCAGATCAGTAATTTATGGGTTAGTTCAGTGTTGGTTGCTAATGAAATGCATTTTCGAGTGTTAAACTCACAAAATCGTCTTAAGTCCTTGTTTTTAGCTTCTTGTGCTTTTTGGAATAGCAGACCAATCGGAATTAAAAAGGTCTCAAATATTTTTCCATCGTGCAAAAGAATTGTGTGCATGTATGATCACATGTAGAACCATTTGTACAGATCAGCATAGAGCTGTGCAGTTTGAAAAGTGAAAATTCAAATTTAACTCATCGATTTTTCGAGCACAGGAGAGAACCTGCAAAATTAAGCTTTTAGACGCAGGAAAAATCACATATTCATAGGAATACAAATTCTTAATTCTTCTGAATGTAACGCTTATTACCGGGTAATTGTTGTTTGAATTTTCCCATCGCTAATTGCATTGTTTTACGAAACCACGTTTTTAATACGTAGTGATCACGTCCATTTATCAATCAAAATAATTGATTAGCATAGTTTCTTTTTCTTTTTTCTTTTTATGAGTACCGAAGTTGGTAATATAATTTTGTTTTTTATTTTCAATGTTTTTTTTTGTGATTTGATAATATTAAAAATAAAAAAGACGAAAGAAAGAAAAAGAGAAGGAAGGGGATGCGGTTGGTGGTTGCCTTCTCATTTTTCTTTCTTCTTATTTATTTGTTTCTGAAATTTTTGTTTATAACAAGGATTTTTTCAGATTACAATTGGAGCATTTTTCGATCGTTCGGTGTGGTCCAAATTTTGGTCGCTGGATTCTTGTTTTTTACAGGAGTTTTCATCAATGTAAAAAAAAACCTTTTTTCTTGTCTTGACTTTTTTTCGTATCGTGCGTTGTTTGGCGAAGAATGTGCGTTCGAAAAATATCATAAGGATTAATTGTTCGAATTTTAAAGTCCTATAAACACACGCACATATATATTTCAAATTTTGTAAAAAACGGTTTCAAAAATTTTCAAATTGTGCTCACTTTAGGAATTATGATCCAAAATGGCTGGCTAACGAACTTGACCTTTAGTTTCGAACACTAAAAGTGTACCAAAGACCAATTTAATCTGTCATTTATTTTGAAAGTTATCGTGCTCACAGACAGACCGACAGACACATTCGTAAAAACCTGTTTTTTCGGTTTAGGGGGTCTCAAAACGTGGACATTTGATAAAAACGGGGGAAGGGATCATTAATTACACAAATCTAATTCCTTCTTTGGATTAGAATGTAAAAATTAATTAATTTGCCATGAATAATGTTTTATGATAGTTGTTATAATTGAAAAACGCACACGCTGGATGAAAAAGAAATTAAATAAGCAAAGTTTTGATGAGAATGTGCCCATTCACCGGGCAAATTTTTTCACTGTTAATGTTATTTTTTAAGAATAAAACAAAAGCTACACATCCGATCAAAATGTCCCATAACAAATTTGTAGATCTTTTTTGAGTGCACAATTTGAATCTACTAATCATTTGTCGTATCTTGCATAGTTTAAACGTAAAATGGAAGTTTTGATGTTTCCCTGTTTTTTGTGCAATAAAAATTTGAATTTTCGATTTTCCAAAAAAATTCTAAAAGTCGTTATAATAATCTTGTAGTGTGTGTAAAAAGAAACATTTTTCTTGTCTTGACCTTTTTTCGTATCGTCCGTTGTTTTGCAGAAAATGTTAATTTAAATGCTCTGACTTTTTATCCTTTACTTGAACTTGACCTTTACTTACTTACTTACACTCCGAGTGTACCAAAGGTCAATCGAATAGATCAATTTTTTCAAAAGTTATCGTGCTCACTGCCTGACATACATGCATACAGACACATTCGTAAAAACCTGTTTTTTTCGTTCAGGGGGTCTCAAAACGTGAACATTTGACAAAAACCGGGGGGGGGGGGGGGGGGCGATTCTTCCACAAAAATAAAACCCTCCCCCGGGGGGAATGTAAAAATGGGCATGGGGAATAAAA
>JAAAKG020087393.1:0-16497 GCA_010014905.2 Druon quercuslanigerum | reverse complement strand
TCGAATGCTTTCATGTACTATATAATTTTATGTATAATGTACATAAATCGACTAATAAAGGTAGTGTTCAAAGTCAAAAACGTCCTATTTAATATAAAAAATTATTACGTAAGATGGGGGGGGGGGCACGAAAATCTTACGGTTCCTTACGTGAACGGAGGGGGGAGTCCAAAATGTGTAAAAAGACCCTTACGTAATTTGTGGACGGCCCTATATTACAGTACGAGATAGCACGCATGCGGGACCTTTAAAACCGTAAAACGTAATTGCCTAATATTTTCCAAAAAAACTACCTTGAATCCTAACAAAAGTTTAGGTAACCGTTTTTTTTTTCTGAAAATTCGTTTGACTCCCCGAGCTTTTGCAACTTTCAATATCTAATTTACGCCATGAGAAGAATAAAAGTCGTTGTCAATTTTCAGTGACAATTAATTAATATTCTGTAAATACCATAAGTTTCGTTATATGATTATGGACATTTTCTGAAATTTTTATTGCAAAAATTCCCATTAATGTAGACTTATGGCGAGTTAAGCACCAAAAATTCGTATTTTGCGATTGCAAAAAAAAAGAAACATTTTCTTGATTATTTCGAAAGCTAATAAAGTTATCCCATTTAATTATAGGACAACAAATATGCACAATAAAATTTAATAATGGGATATGTTATTGAAAAATTAAAATTCAATCTGTTGATTTTTTCGAAAGTTATCGTGCTCACACCCAGGCATACATACATACATACATAAGACATACATACATACATACATACATACATACATACATACATACATACATACATACATATGAGATACATACATCCATACATACATACATACATAAACACAGACACATTCGTAAAAACCTGTTTTTCGGGTTCAGGGGGTCTCAAAACGTGGACCTTCGACAAGAACCGGGGGGGTCAAATTTTACACAAATCTAATGCCTTCTCTGATGTCAACTAAAACGACGACGTTTTTGGCGTATCTCCTATTGATCGCCAGCGGGTTAATTATTTATTGTTTATTTTCAAAATATCTAAAAATGGAGCCATCGATGTCCAGTGTTTCTACATTGGTATGCTATGCAACTTTCTGTTGGTGTCGATGTTGACTGTTTGTTGTTGTTGTTTTGTTGATGTAAACCATCCATACTCAATATGACGGAAATTTAAAGAAGAAAACTTTCATTAATTGTATAAACAATAACATTGAGCCTTCAACAAAATTTACTACTCCTCAAAATCATTAAATATTATGTTTAACTGATTGAGCAAATTAACATTGTTTAAACAAATATAAATTCATTAAACAAGAAAAGAAATATATCAAAATTATGTAATTATTCAACAAAACGTAGCATAGAATATCAATTGGGAAAAAGTGGACATCTCTCGCTCAATCTTTAGAAATTTGGAAAATAGAAAATAAATTATTGTTGAAATAATTACATCATGTATTTAGAAAAAATTAACTCTCAAAATTTTATTATTGCTCCATTTTTACATTTTTTGGAATGTAATAATTGTTTAAATAATTTATATTTCTTTTAAAAAGATGTTGGGTTGGAAATAAATCTTATTAGTATGGAATTATTTCGTAGACACTCCACATTGTTAATCGATTACGGAATTTTTTTTGTAATTTATGTAAAATTGTAACATAGTATCAACTGTACACATTGCGCTATTTAATATTATAATTTTATTATAATAATATAATTCTATGGCTCGGTCGCCACCTCGAAAAAATAGGCGCCTCCGCTTTCTGTAAATATTATTTTAATTTTTCGAATGGAAAACAGTGAAATTGAACCACAAAATATGAATCTTGAAGCAAAACATTTCATCAATTATGACCAACAGCACATTCATTGTGACGCAAGCAGTTGTATTTGAAACAAAAAAAAGATTTAAAAAAAAAAGAGAAAAATTATAAATTTCTGTGATTGCAGAGTTTTCAATTAAAAATACTGGAAAAGGAATTGCTCAATAAAATGCTGCAAATTGCATACCTTTCAACTTTGAACCTTAAAAATAAAATAAATGTTAATTCCCTAGTTTTTCGATTAAACAATTTCCAATTCTGGACGCAGCATCTTCTTTTCAGATTTTTTTATCGTAGAATCAGAGAAGAGAGAAAAAAGGTATATCCAGAAATGGAACGTATTAACCGATTTTATTTTATCTTCTTTAATCGTCTCGTCGTTCTGAACCGAATGCAGAATATTAAAATTAAATTCCTTAATATTTTAATTATTTTAAATTTTTCTAAACCAGCGGTAATCTCTAATAATAGGAAAGTTGAGTGAGCCATCAGGAAATCAATCTCAGTATTGCTGGACTCGAGCCTGGGTTTTTACGATGTTTCAAATATCGTTAGAAAAATAACACTTTTCCCTATAACCGGCTCCATGTTCCGTTCGCCATAGGTACACTCATGTTGGCGGTTTGCTCCGTCCGAGGCGCATAAAATGCATGAATTTTCAGTTAATTGCAATAAAACAAGAACCAGATCATTTTTAGAAAAAAGCTCTGTGTTTGATTTTGTATTTTAACATTTATATCTTGTGGTGCAAATATTAAGTTAAACAATTCATAATTGCAGGAGAAAAGAGGGACGTTAAGCTGGCACAACGCTATTGAGGTATCGAGATGAAACCTACTTCATAATTTAAGGCTCATTTAGGGCTAATTTGGGCCCACAGTTCCTAATTTAGGGCTCCATTATTTTTTGTAAAAAATCGTGTTTGCGCTAGCTTAACGTTAAGCTGGCCTTACATTGCTGTAAAACGTACTAAAAATGATTTGAGAGAAAAATCACCTTACAGAGTAATTTAGGGCTCATTTAGGGCTCTGGGAATATGATAATCAAAAATTTTTTAAAATGTTTAAACAGTTTTTGTTTGAATAATCGTACTAAAAATTTATTTAAAAAATTTGTTTTCTAATCCTATGTTAAGAATCATTTTGGGCTCCCCGAATATGATATGTTTATACAATTATTGTTAAACAAATTTGTCAAACAAATTTTTTTCCATTTCCCTTCCATAATTTCAGGCTCATTGAAGGGCTCTATAAATATACAATTTTAGAAAGTTACAGGAAAATAGCATTTCTTTGTGAAATTCAAGCTGAAGACGGTATTTTTTTCAAAATAAATTATTTCTAACTGTAAGTGAAAATTTTCCCAGTATTTTTAATTGATTTTTCAGTGTTTAAACAATTGTTATTTTTTAATCAATATTTTTTGACAGTAAATCGTGAAAAGTTACTATTTGTCGGAATAAGTGATATAGGTAATAAGAACGACTTTCGATCGACCATATTTCAGGAGCCTTAAATGAGCCGGTAATTATAGAAAAAAAATGAAAAGAAATTTTTTTGGCAAATTTAGTATGTAATTTATTATATATTTATTCTGTAACGTGAATTTTCTTTAAAATAATTTTTAGTACGTTTTACGGCAATGTTCGGCCAGCTCAACCTTAAGCTAGCACAAACACTATTTCTTACAAAAAATAATGGAGCCCTAAATTTGGGACTGCAGGCCCAAATTAGCCCTAAACGAGCCTTAAATTATGAAGTAGGTTTAATGTCGATACCTCAATAGTGTTGTGTCAGCTTAACACACCTGAAGAAAATTGTGAAAGTTTTAAGAGCGCCCGAAAATCTTGAAAAATCTATGGAATAACTGTCAATTATAGAGATATAATAAAAATTCATTGGAATCTTTTGAAATACCTTAAAATATCTTAAATTCTTCGAAATGTTTTGAAAACCCTTGAAAATCTTGGATGCTCTTGAAAACGCCATGAAGGGTTTAAAACATTCTGAAATCTTAAAAAATCTTCGGAATAAACCAAATTTCTTGAAATCTATTAAAAATTCCTTGGAATCTTTTAAAATACCCTTAAAAGTTTCGAATCCTTGCAAAACTTTTAAAATCCCTTGAAACTTTGGAAAACTATGAAAAATTCCTTGGAATTAAAAAATAATAATAATAATCTTGAATTCAGTAGTACTTGAAATCTTCTGAAATACCATTACACTTTTTGAACCTCCTGAAATATTCTTGTGGAATTAAAAAATGTTTGTAATAGGGGAAATCACCTTATAGTAGATAATTGTTTCAATAAAAGAGTTTCATTCAAATGTTATAATTAATTAACGTGAGCAAAAAAATTTATTTTTAAACAAAAATAAAAATTTCGTCTCCTAATGCATACATTTTACCTTAAGAAAACATTTTTATGGCATTTTCATATATTAGAATCAAAGTTTGAAGTTGATTAAACAATATTTGTTTGTACAAATCATCCTTTTTTAATATTTATAAATATTTAAGGATGGTTTATTGTACATTACATTTTTCAACAGTAGATATCCAACAGTAAATAATCGCAAAATAGCAATAAATGTTTATTTTGATTCGCGAATCTTGTAAATTAAGTTATTTTAAATAAAAAACTGGGAATATAGTGCCAATTATTACTTATTACAAATGGATGCAAATGTTCAGATATATAAAAATTCTGCACTTTTCTGCCATCGCAAGTCAGGTTAAACGGTATATGAAGGTTAAATATTTCGTATCAATCGCACAAATCAATAATTTAGTCTTTTGTGATTATTGGAAAGTAATCATAGTTTCAACTATTACTTACTTAAAAAACTAATTTTAATTGTGATTAATGATAAAATGTAATGATCTATTGAAGGACAGAGGTATTAAAATCTTACCCTAAACCAGGCTAATACAGCTAATTGACTAATTTCGTGATATATTTTTCTATAAGAATATTAAATTGAATACATAAGCTTTATCTTTTTTTAATTGTTTTTTATTTAGGGAAACTAATGCAGTTAAATGCTGTTAAAGTTTTTCCTATCTACTGGAGGGTGGTTTCCCTGATTAAAATCTTTTGAAATCTCATGAAACTTTTTAAAGCTCTTTAAAATTTCTTCTAATTTGTAAAAATGTTGTAATTACAATTTATAAATTTTTCAGTACTAATTAACATATTTTGAAATCCCCTAAAAACTTTTAAGCCCTTTAGAGTGCCTTGTAATTTTTAAAAATACCATAAAATATTTTCATTTCTTTAAAATCATTGATAATACTTGAAATCTTTTAAGATCCCTGAAAACTTTTTAAAGCCCTTGAAAATTTTTTGCAATTTTTAAAAATATCATAAAATGTTTACATTTCTATAAAATCTTTGGTAATACCTCAAATCTTTTGAAATCCCGCAAAACTTTTTGAAGCTCTTGAAAATGCCTTACAATTCTTTTAAATATTATAAAATATTATATATTGTTTGAAATGCCTTCAAATGATTAAAATCCGTTTATATGATTGAAATCTATTAAAAATTTATTTAAATCTTTTTAAATATACAACATAGTTTATAGCATATTTCAACGCACTTTAATAAAATTCAGAAATAGGTGAAGACATGAATTCAATTATGGATTTATTGACAGAAAAGTGACAAAAATGGTAACTTCATTTTAAAAAGTGACAAACTTATATGACAGTATAAAATTTAGGAATATAAATTACTTTTTGAGTTATAAAATATTTAAGCTGGGTCAATCAGGAGCGCGGCATAAACAATCACACTTGCGTCAGCCGGAGTCGAACGTACGTCCACGAACGTACGCACGTGTATTTATACGGCGTGCCTGATTCTCCAAGCCTAAATATTTTATAACTCAAAAACTAAAACTTGAACTAATTTTTGTAAAAGAAATGTTGGAATTATTTTATTTTTTTATTTATATACAGCTGTATCAGTCCGGAGTCTAGACTCTGGAACATTCTGTATAGACTTTATCTTTAAAAAGTGACTGAAAAGTCATTTGAGAATAAATAAGCTAAAAGTGACGCGCTAGGAAGAAAGGTTAAAAAATTTCTTGTTTCCAGATTTTAAAATCTTAAATGAATTGAATTTTATTTTAGTATTTAATGAAACTATCTATACATCTTGTTGTTTAAACATTTTTCCGGGCACATGTGAGCTTTTTAAACTAGAATTACATTAGAAAAAAAATTGAAAAGACCCCGGAATCAAAATTAGAATTGTCCAAATTTGGAATTTGATATTTAAGAGAATTTGTTTCTGGTATTAATAAAAAAATCCACACATGCTCAGGAAATATTTAAACAAGCTGTAACGATAATTTTATTAAATACCTAAAGCAGAATTTTAAAAAGTCGTTGTCTTTCCCATTTCAATTCCTGAGTGTTGGCGATGTTTGCCCTAGCGGATTTTAGTCACTGAAAATTTTTCAGCTATCAAAAAAATTCGTCTCTTCTTCACACATGTTTTCAGAATTTTTTCATAGACGAGGGTGACTTAAATAGGAATTATCTCTTCGAAAACGGTTGATTAAAATCCGAAAAATTTTGAGAATATTTCTTTTACATTAAGAAATGTACAAAAATTGGAAAATAAAAAAAACTGTAAACTCTGCAAGCAAGGAATTGTTTTAAGATTTTTTCTAGCGGGTAACCAAGCTGCATATCTATTAATTACAAATTCAGAATAGCAGTTTTAATCGAAATAAAAAATTCGCGGTCTTTTCCCGGTTTGCAAACATTTTTGACGGTCGATTAAATTTAAAAATTTGAACTCTAAAGCTAACAATTTTTTCATTTGAATTAATGAGAAATGGAGTGCAAATTAAAGGGTTCAAGGTAGATTTCTTTTGTAAACTTTTATAAATCGTAAGGTTTAATCATTTAAATTTAGTTCCAAAAATATAAATCCATGTTATCATTTTCAATGCTCTAAATTGAATAATATAATACAAAAATTTAAATTAAAGCAATTATAGTATTTTAGTCAATTTTAAGCTAGAAAAATTAAAACTTGAATGGTTAAATTTTGTAAACTGAACAGTTTTTACATTAGAAGTTGAATTGATTTAATGTTAAAGAGTTTAGATATCCTTAAACAGCTTCAAACTTTTATTTCAAAGTCTTGTAAAACCTACATGTTGTTTCAAAAAAATTTTAATTTAAAATTATTATTGAAAGTTTTTCATAACTTTCAAATAATTTTTCGAAATAAAAAATCATTTTCAATTTTCTTAGCAATTTAATTCAATTTTCAACAAAGATGAATTTTTAGCCTGCAAAGACGAATAGTCTCATCCGAAGAGATGAATAGTAGAATAGACAACTTAAAAAGTTTATACATTTTTTGTTCAAAATATGTAAAAATCTACATTTTGTTTTAAATTATTCCATGGCCACTTCCACTGGAATTTCGGTACGAATAGCCAAAATATTTAAAATAATTGCAAGTTTTAAATTAATTAAAAATTTTGTCAAAACCTTTAAGTATGTATATATGTTTAATTGTTATATGCACATAAAAATTTAACAATTTCACTTACCAATTCAGCATTTTTTAAATAAAACAATTGAAATCGTAAAGTTCAAAGTTTAAACGCTCATTGAAATTTAACGCTTTAAGACTTTTCATTTGAAATAAGTCAGTTTGAAATTATTTACATTTTTCGACTAATTCTTAAATTTTGTAAAGTAAAATATTTTTTAATTGTACATCATAAACTGAATGACATCATAGTTATAGAAAATAAAAATTCAAAGAATTATTTTAAAAGTTGTTAAAATCGAACTTGGACAGATTTTTTTCTAAAATTTGTAAAATTCTAAGTCAAAAAACAAATTTACTGGATTTTTTTAATGTTGTATCGATTCCGAATACCATGATTCTTTATTTTAGACCCACCGTAATACTGCCGTACAAACTAAAAAGATACATTAGTGACGTTGTCGTTTCAGTCGACTTTTTCACTGCCAACTTTACAAGAATAACCCTGAACGGCAATGTCACTTATGTATCTTTTTAGTTTATTCGACAGAATAGATACAACTTTTTCCTTAAGGGCATTTAAATAAATAAGTATTGGTAAACAAATACGATTTAATTTTTTCAATACGTATATTTTAAATCAAGCAATATAATTTTGATAAATATACCAGCTTCCAAGGCCAGCTGAATAATTATTTATGTATTACATGCTGGCGTATATTCTTGACTTTATATACGAATAGCCATCATCTAAATATAATTGATATTTTACCTCATTAGATGAGTAAATATGTTTAAATATGGAAGAATCAACATGTTTGTGTTCTGATATATCTCGACCATTTCGTTTTTAATGGGCAGTTTGATCTACACCCATTATAATGATATTCACCAATAAAAAATAATAGGACTATTAACCTATTGTTTACAGACACGTCTTTGTTAATCAAATAAATTAGCACGTGATCATTGCGTGCCATTTCGGATAAATTTGATACCTTCTTAATCAATCTGTCGCTCAATGGTATAAAATTCAATGCAAAAAATAAATAAATACAAATAACATTTATCATTCAACTCATATAAAGTTTTAATAGAAAATAAACCGAATTTCGACCTATTTTGACTCGACGTTTCCTGCATCTTCAGAATTGTTTTAATCAATAACGAATTTGAATGGAAAACAAAAATTGGCACAAAATAAAGACAGCAGGAATCGGGCTTTCCAGTTATAAAGCAATTGTTTTACAAGACTGTCTGAAAAACGTATCTTATTAATTTAGGATATTATCAGTTTGGTAATTACCTATAACTGGGAGGAATAGGAATCCAAACAAAATTCCGAAGGGCGTTTTCCCCTTGTAAGGTAATTAAATTTTAAAGCTATTCAACCCTAGCTGATACTCCTTGAATTAAATCTACTAATTAAAATGTAAAAACTGAGTTCAATCACATGTTTTTCAAAATTCTGTAAATTTTTGTAATTAACCTTCTCTTTTTACTCATGCTTGAAATATACTATTGATTTATTCTCGTTCTACTTCAGATTTTTGAATCCGTAAGTCATTTTGGAGGGACAAAATAAAAATTCTGTTATTTAAATTATATATATTTTTACAATGCATTCACTTGGTCATTTCCGAATTCTAATGCTTTAACGCTTTTTCCACGTGAACTTCCTTCTGGAACCCTCTTGACCAGGCTTCTTTCTTTCCCTTGTTCGCCAATCTCGCGTTAAAAGTCCGGCTGTAAAATTTTAATCAATTAAAATTACATATTTATTAGTAAATTACAATCAAGGGGATTTAATACTTGCCAACTTTCATTTTTTCGATCATCTGGCTATCTACAAAACTTCGAAGACCCCATGAAATACCCCAGCGAATCACACCCGATTGTCCAGTTGTGCCACCGAATTCTACAGTCGCCTCGACATCAATATAATTTTCCATTCCAGTAAATATTAATGGAAAGATAACCTGGAATTGAAAATCAATATAATTGGAATTACAAAATTTAGTTTTATTTTATTTTTTGTCTTAAAATCCATTTTCTAATCGACAATAACTACCTTATAACTATGTAACAATTTTAGGTTTTTAGGTATTCTAGATTATAGTTAAATATTCAGCAATAACAGCCTCCTTATATTTTCCTAAATCTCCTCTTTTTTAATTTGTTTTGCACACATCTTGTCGGGTTGCAGTACAACACTACATAACCAACAAAATCGGAATTTTTCACGAAAATGAAGTTACATGTTGTAAAATCAAACGCACCATTTAAAGGTCAAACAAAAGTTTTTTGACCAGCTTGATTGCGGGTCACGATAAAAAGTGCCCCTATTAGCTGAAACAAACAAAAAACTTACTCCCGAGACATAGGAAAATTCAATAAGAATAAAAATGTTTTTCCGCAAAAATTATTCTCTACTGGGAAAATAAAGATTTAGTGTGACGGTATCGCACTGTAATAGAAGATTTTTCGCTAAAAGGTCTATGTAAATAAAAAAGTATATGTTTTTTTATAAATAAATTATAAAATTTTTAAGAAATATCATTTCTGCTCGGAAGGGAAAAACTGAAGTGAAAAAAAATCTTATGAAACTGGCTTTTTGTAGAATGTGCAGGATTAACATTTTAGGTTGGTATTTTGGTGCTGAAAAAAGTAGCCAAATAGATTTATTTCAAGGGTTTAAACAAATAAAGAAGTACACTGGAACATGGATTTGTGTACGGGTTCCGGCATGACCCATAGTGGCCTTCAACACAAATTCAGGGACTCTAAACGTAAACAGTCAGGACCGCGTGAATTATTTGTTGGATTTGGACGCGCAAAGTAAACTGATGCAACTAGTGCGCCGAGAATGCGGCCCTCGTGCTGTTTGTTAGTCCATCAATTCTAGGAAAGCACAAATTCGATTTACGGAAATCCTGGTTCCAGTGTACTTACTACTGCTTTCAAAAACGTTTAGGAAGAGGAATATGGTAAGAAATATGTTTAAAAATATGAAAGAGGTTAAGTAATTAAAAAAAAAAAAGAAGATGGGAGGTAGGTACAAAAAGTCTGTTGTCTGGGTTCAAAAAATAAAGCTTTTTATTACTATATTAAAAACGAAATTTCGAACAAATCCTTTTAACACAACATGTATTAGATTTTTTTAAGAATTTGTTATGCCTAAAGCCCATTTTCAGCAAAAATGTTGGCTTTCTAGTTCTGTACAACCCTTCACTTGATGAAGAACAAATTAAAAACAAGTGACTTCTAAAAATGCAATAAGGCTCTTATTGCATTCAAACTCGAATTTTCTTTATCTGTTTTACCTTTAAAAAATAAAAGGGACAGAAGAAACACTTCTTCTAGGATAATTTCATCAAGATTTCTTCCAACATTCTTTTAGTGTCGCGAAACTGATCCTTGACCTCAAGAAGTTCATCAGTGTTGATTTTAAACTGCGAAGTAAGTTTGTCATATGCAGTTTCCAAAGTAGTTTCTGTATCATCTTCTTTCTTTTTTGTCAGATATGAAACCGAATCGCTACACTCAGGATATTCACCATTCAAACTTGGATTATTTTTTTGAACCATTTCATAAGCTGATTTAAGAAGTTCTTTAGGAAGCCTCTTTTCCAGTGGATTTAATGGTCTTACTACAAGAATATGCTTTCGAATTTGAGCATTTGATTTATTGAAAGAACGTCTTTTAGAAAATAAAGAATTTTTTATTTTGCACTCTGCCATTTCCGTGTAGACTATCAATTTTGTCGTTCGAACAAGTTTAGTAAGACCTGCCTGATTTCGTAAACCTTTTATGTCATGCACAGCTATACCAACCAACAAGTTCATTAAAATTACTACAATGAAAATAACAAAAAGGATAAAGAGAATTTGCGAACAAATAGATAATGGATGATAAACAACGATGTAACCATTTTTACTCCATTGCCGATGGTTTACAAGTCCCTCAAAGTCAAGTTCTCCTGCCATCATCGTTAGAATTTTGATCAAACCCGTTAACAGATTTGCAAAAGATGGATCTCCATTAAAAACTACACAGAAGCTCAGAGTAAACCCCATAAGCAGTCCTGAATAAGCAAACAAAAGTTTTGCGAATTCAAATTGAATGTGAGTAAACATCGCAACATAAGTCCCAAATTCTGGCAGTTGACCAATCATGAACATCAAGTTTATCCAAGCACAAAGAATAGAAAAAGCACCGACATACTTCTGCCAATTATACGTTCTTCCTGTATAAATAAAAGACGTAGCAAATACACTCATTATAACCACAGTGTCCAGAATGTTGTCTATATTCCATAGGTAGTCTTTAAAGTTCTTATAAATTGAGAAACTCATGATCTTCCTCGGTATCATCAAAATAACGAAAGCCAACCAAATGTACCAAATAACTCCAACAACCCGTTTATCAAAATAAGAACACATCACAATAGAAGTACTATTAATGCTGGTATCATTTTTCTCCGAGAAATTGGAACACTTATAAGCCAAAGCCGCTAATACATAAGTACTCATGAAGATCAGCAGGAATGCGTATGCAAGAATATTGAGAAGGTAAAATTTTTTTATCCTTTCCCACTTTAGGTAGAGAAATGCTGTGACTAGAGGATGAGATAAAAGATCTGTCAGATTCTCTTGCATAAAGGTGTTGATAAAACTCGTTTCGGGCTTCTCATCACTTGGAAGAATAGAAGCAAAGTCGAATTTCATCTCAAATTCTCTGTTTTTATTACCTGGGCGTTTCAACTTTATAGAAGAATCCATCTTGATTCGAAACGCTTGAAAGGATTCTGGTATTTTTCGAAGAATAATATTTAATGCTGACACTCCTTTACTTGTGGTTGCACTGAGATCAGCGCCATTCCTAATGAGTAGTTCAGTGCACTCTGATTGTTCTCCTAAAGCTGCAACATGAAGAGGCGAAAATCCTGTATTGTCTATTGGATTAACCATGGCACCATGCTTTAGTAAGAGTTCTACTATCTTAATGTTCGATCCGGTAGCCATTATGGCGTAATGCAAAGGAGTCCTATTCATTTCATCGAGAGCGTTTATATCAACTTCAGGTTTCTGTAATAAGAGTTCACAACATTTTAAAGATTGAGCACTGCATGCTACATGAAGGGGAGTTTCTCCAATGTCGTTTTTATATGCGGGGTTGGCTCCTCGCTTGATGAATAATTCTGCAACGGATTCTGACTTTATTCTAATAGCGTGATGTAAAAGTGGAAGCATGTCGGGGTTATTTAGTTGATTATTTAAATCACCACCATGATCCAAAAGAATTTCGGCAGTTTCAGGGCAGTGTCCAGCTGCAGCTGAGTGTAATGCACAATGACCAAAGCGAGGGCTAACGTAGTTTATATTGGCTCCCCTCTCAATTAGGTATTTCAGACAATCAATTTCTCCAGTAAAAGCCGCATACATGACTGGAGTTGCGTCTCCAAAGTCGATATTATTTATGTCTACTCCAGAGGCTTCTAGCCGGTATAAAAGATGTGGTAAGCCCCGAAAACAAGCAAAAGCGAACGCAATATTCCTGAATTTATAGTCAGCATCTGGAAAGAGAATTCCATTCCTTTCAGGTACGATACCGTTCTCCATATCTATAAGTATCTTCATTTCTTCATGGCTCACCGTGTTCAATAATATAAGATTCATTATTTTATTAGCATCGATTTCAGGATTTCTTTCAGGTTCAACTTTGTCGAAGAAGAGCGACTCGTCTATTGGTGGGGGAGCGCCAAAATCTATTTCTACATGTTCAGAACTCGACATTTTCGGATGAATTCGTTTTGTTAATTTTGCAGATTTGTAAGCTTTTCTTAATCTGGCGAATACGGGATCGCCTTTTTTTATATAATCATATACATGACTTGCTGAAAAGTGTCGTGCCTTTTTATTACTACGAGGTGAGTAGAGCATGTGTATCCCCTTTATTTTATCATACTCGAAGGAATGTGAACTTTCCGACCTGATAAGCACAGGTGACGGCTTTCGAAAAATACGATCAATTCGCTGTGTACGATCCTTTAAAATAAAAAATATATATTTTTGTAATTTATAAGACGGAATGTATCGTATAATTGACTAAACTCTTTTCTTGTCAACTAGATATCCCTTATTTCAATTTCAAGCAATGATTAAACAGCTTCCCACCATCAGGAAATAAAATATGCAAGTATCAAGAATTGACCTTCCAATTCTGTCAAATCTGAATATAAAATAATTTAGATACGTCCTTTATTGAAAACTTTAAATATGAATTTATAATTAAAACTTGGTATTCAAATTGTATGAATAATCAAACTCTGATTATGTATTCTAATTCAAAATGTTTTAATTTAAAGCAATATTGAAACATTCGAAATTCAACTATTCTGTGTTAAATCGGACTGCCTTTCGTTCAATGCATGGGTTTACACGGAGAAAAATGGACGTTCAAACGTTCAAAGTTAACATCTGTAGATATTAAAAAGTGAGATGTTTCTCTGCAAGATCCAAAAAGCAGCTGTAAATATTTAAGGAATTTACTTATTTCTTATAATTTAAGGAATTAATTGCTAACTTATTTGTGAACTTAAATTTAAACTTAATAATATTCGTACATGAATTTGAGGTTATGCTTAGTACTGTTAAATTCAAAATACAAAATAAAAACAGATTAAGTAAGTTGAGAACAAATATTTTCTAATCTGCATTTAAAACTTTATCTATTACAGGTTACTTACATTGAAATATTTTAAATTTACAAACATTGCTATGTTTCCTCGCGTAGACAGACAAAGGTCTTTATACAATTTTAATTAAAGATAACTTATTTTCATTCTTTGGAAACATTCCAAAATAGTTATATTCCATAATTGTAATATCGAAAATATATAGCCGTAAAATACAGTCGCAAAATTCTAATGCGCAAAAAGCATGCGCTTGGACGACTTTAAAATCTAAAGTTGTTTCAGTTAACTATACAAATATTGTTACGTCCAACATTTTAAAAAGATAGTACAGTAAACTCTTCGACACTTCTCGTTTTCAGAACTGTAGGGGAAGCGAACAGGAAGTGTCAGATCACCCTCTCTCCTCCGTCAAGCCGCGCGCGGCGTAGTAGGCTTAGCCAGCCACGTATGTGTATGCGTGAGATGTGGCAAGGAGTGAGGGAAGCGAACGAAGGAGAAGTGTCGTCGAGTCTACTGTAGATGTTTTCCTAATATCTGCATTAAAGTTGGTACAATCTTACCCTTTGAACATTTATATTTAAGCATCCATTTTTCTCCGTGTATAATCGGAGTTTTTATGATTTAAACATGTAAATATTGTACTAAAATTTAAGGAAAAGATTCAAAATAAATAACAGAAGATCTGCCTGGTCCAGTTGGGTATTTAGTTTGTTTAAATAATCCAATTTTATTAGTTTCTAACATAGAACGTAACTAAGAACCAAGCTATAGTGATCCAGCTAAAACTAAATACATGAAATTGCATCACTTAAATAAATTAAAAACTCTTTATATTTTCTAAATTATTCACCAAGATTTCAAAATAAGATTTAGATTTTTCAAACTCTGAAACAGCCGAATATATAAGAGTATATTTGATCACGCGATACTCTGGTATATGCAACTGATCTGCTACACAATTAAAAACAGCTGTTTACAATAAGATCTGTTCAACTTTTGATTTTGAGTTGTCTTTCAACCCCTTAAACTTGTATCTGAATACTTTACTTAATTTCAGTGCGGCCTGAAAAGATTGCTAGCTTATAATTTAACACATATTTTTAATTTCTCGACGGTCGCGAAATCAGATTAAATTCAAAAAAATTTGTAATGTATGTCTTATAAAAAGAAAATAAATTATTAAATTATTATCACTATCTTCATACATTTAATGAACTGTTTTTTAATGCTAATTTTGAAAACTGTTTCTTCACGTTTGAAAATATATATTTTTTTCCTTTACATCAAAGCCTATTGAAGGAAAAAATGTTTAAACAAAAAGTATATAAACCATACCACGCTGATAAGCTGCTTCTCATTTTTCGGTGCCATACCATTGAATTCCATTACTAAATTTGTATTTGCTGAATGCATTTTGTTCTAGTCTCTCACTGATAATCCTTACTATTAATAATATTATTATTATAAATTTTCACTCCTTATAATACTATCTTCTTTTCTTCCAGTTTTTCATTTTTCTTATTCACGGCACTTTAAACTGATAGTAAAAAAAATTATTGGATATCTACCATGACACGTCTATTCTGACTCGAGGTATACGTCAGAATGAAATACGAAAATGTCTTTCATAGTTAATGAGCCTTTATATGCCACTCCCATAGATTTGCTTTTATGTTTGGGGTTGCTCTATATATTATACATACTAACTGTCGAACCTTAACATTATCATTTTAAAGTAACCTGACTGGGTTGTAAGATACTATTGGAGAGCGTTCACATATCACGTAATATTAAAAGGGAGGGGGTTCGTGTTTCGCCACGGCATGCTTCGTGCGTGTATGCATGTGTATGTGTGTGTGTGTGTGCGGGGGATATTGTAACCCCATTAAGAGAAATGTTAAATTTATTAAGTTTCTGCACCATTAATTTTGTATATCAACATTTCTAAATAAATAATGTGTATTAATCTTAAAATTGATTTCTGAATGCTTTAAAGTATAACTAACAGAAGAAAACCTTTAAATTGCAAAATGAGCTTTTAATAATGAGAAATAATTCTCTTCTTCACATTTCGCTACGACACTATAATTTATCTACTTTCTTTAATGTAGATGTAGATATGTATGCAATGTAGAACTTGCAATTCCTTAACACTACTCTAGACAATACTTTATCTTAAAAAACCCCTTTTTATTTATTAATCATCTATTATGATTTGAACTTGATATAAAAATGTTACGTTACGGAGGGGAGTACAAAGGAACTGCGGCCAGTTACACGGGGGAGGGGGAGAGGGGTAAACAGGCCGAAATTAATGTTAAGTAGCAGGTGAAAACACCCCTATGGAGCTTGAGATATACAGGGTGAGGGAAAAGTATGGAAACCCCAGAAAATTTTAGAAAATTTAAAATAGAAAATTAAAATTAACAAGAAGTCTTTAGTAATTTTTCCCG